>VDFB02210077.1:0-23129 GCA_007258455.2 Sequoia sempervirens
TAGATGAGTGAGCAAACTCTATCCCCATGTGTATACTATTTGGTGCTCCTCCATATCTTGTATAGTTTGGACAAGGCCCCCATCAAGGTGTCTGCCTTGTTCATCATGTGTTAGAGCTAAGGTGATGGTGATGCACATGATCCAACAAACCAAGGAAACATTGGCATAGAGAATCCCCTTGATCTCAATGCACGTTCTAGTGTCGACAGGAGATATACAACAACTGATGCAATACTAAATATCATGTCTTATTTGTTGAGGTGTGTGGGACTCCTCAAAATGAACAGTCTCCCCTCAAATAGGTAATTTGAATATGCGGCAAATTTCCTCCAGTGTAATTATCATCTCCCCTATTGGGAGATGAAATATAGATGTATCCACATCCCACCACTCAACTAAAGCCATAATCATAGCATCATGATACCTCATGGGTGGAATGAGGTATATCTAATACAATTTGATGGTACAAAGAACCTGATCTTCCTTCTAAGTAAGCCATGTGAACTGCTCTCAAAGAAGGGAAAATAGTCATCATCCCAAACACTGTTGAGTGCATGGAAGGACCTATGGGAAGCAAAGAAAATCATCAGTAACATGAAAAAATAAGTAACCAAATATTTAAAATAAAAGCAATGAAGACTTAGGATATAGGCACCATTCTCAAATAAGGGTTCCATTCTAGGATAGGGGTGCCACTTGGGGATAGGGTAACCCAAAGAGGACATAGTCACCTAGTTTGGACATAAACGCCGTGTTTTTTGAATAACACTTAAAAACAATGCAAAATAGTAAGGTAAATCACAAGGAGAAGGTATAGGCAACTCACTGTTGGTATGATGGCACCCACCATAACTTTTTCTTGTAGGACCTCTAATCTCAAGGGCTTGTATGGTCATTGGCTCAACATCTCCACTCCTCTACATGAAGGTATCTCTCTTAGAATCTCTAAATAGTAAATGTAAAAATTATGGTCAGAAAGATTATTTTTCACTAACATATAGTAAAACTCCTTACTAACATATTCCATTAAAATCACCATAATGGGGGCTAGTAAACTCTGATTTTGATGTCATTTGTTGTGTTGGATTCATTGTTTTATTCTTGATCATATTCAATGTTTACCAATAGATGGTGTTATGGTCTCATAACCCTATCATAAGAATTTCCATCACATATACTAGCAATTCTATGTGGTTAGATTGCTACCCTGATTCCACCTTCATAAAGCAAGTGAAATTAGGGGGCATACATCTACCCTCAAATTTGGATCTTCATAGAAGTTGATATGTTTATTTGAAAAAGCATAAGATGATTTTGAATAGCTAACAAATTGGTTTTGTAGGATGTAGTTCCTAATGTTGTGGTTTTAAAGATGATTATGTTGGGGGATTCATTCTTTTGTTCATGAATGATTCATAATATCCACATGAGTATCCTTTTTATGTAGCATGATTTAATTTCAGTACTTTAGCTTGCATATGCACATAGTGTCATAAGGCCGCTAAAGTGGGGGCTAAATATAGCGTAGAAAATTTTAATCCCTTGTAGGTGATAGTACAATTTTACATTTAGTTTGGACCTATTTTAGTGACCCTTGCATTCATGAATTTTTCAACACATCCTAGATAGGCCTTAATTCCCTTTATTATGCATTTTGAGGCTTATTTTTATCATTTTCTAATAAATTGCAATCATTGAATAAATGCAACCAATTGTTATTTTGATCCCGACACTCATTGTCTTGGAAATTTGGGCCAAGAACCATAATCCCATGGGAATATAGGTCCCCTTTCTTAGCTAGGACCCAACTTTTAATGTGTTGTTTGCGGCATTTTAACATTCAAATTTCAAATTTCAAATGTCAGCTTTCAAGATCTAATTTTTGGGAAATTAGAGAAATGACTATAACTACCTAGTATTTTCACCATTTCAAACTAGAAAGCAATAAGAGAAGAAAAGAGAATCAAGAGATCATTCCACCACACTTGAATTTGTAGGTTTACAAGTTCATTTGTAGATTTTGATCAAGTCTTATGTCATGATTGAAGATTGGTGCCACTAGAAGAGCTGATGATGGATTCTGTGGGAGATGCATTTGGCCACTTCCTTCAACCTAATGACTTGTTTCCTAATGTCTTCACATATTCAAGAGTCATTCTCTTGCATCCTAAATTAAGGTATTATTGCATTTTAGATTTACTTAGGTGTTTTGACCTCTCCCTAATTGATCTTCTCATTTTTATATAGGAATCTCTCTCTCTAACACACTTGAGTAGGGTTTCTTTGCATTTTAGCTCATAAAACCTTAGATACACATAATATTAGGGCTCACACATTGTATTTTATTTGATCTTTAGCTATTTTTGAGGTTTAAATACCAAAATAGGGCTTGATTGAGGTAAATCCCATTTAACCACCCCCAACCTTTCTTTTTGTAGATTTATTGTAGGTATAGATACAAAGACACAAGGTTTATAGGAGAAGGAAACAAAGAGTAGAAAAAGGAGCTATAGGATCTCCAAGTTTTGAAGTTTTGACAAGGCTAACAAAGACTCAAATGCCCCTAGGAATCAGACCTTTGCATACTAGATCCAACTTTTTATCACTGTGTACACATCATCCAATACTTCTCAAATCAGCTTATGTTTTATTGTTTCAGCTTTGTGTTTCTAGAATACTAGATTTATCATATTAGCCATATAGTTCAATTAGGCTAATCATTCCAAATCATTTCTAATCCATTTCTAAGGCTCAAAAGGATTAGATCCAGGTCTGATTGACTCACCTACATGTTTGTAAGTCGATCTATACACCTTGTTGATTTGCATCCTAATGAAATCCTCGAAAAAGGTGGAATTGACCCTATCTTTTGGATATTAAACTTAAGGATTCCTATTTTTGACATTTCCCCACTTATTAAAATATGTATTATTATCTTGTGTCTCTAACTACTAATGAAATAATAAAATAAATATATATTATAAAGTTTCAATTTTTAAATTGCATTCTTTCATAGATTTTATGCCTCCTTTCTTTATTATAACTCATATATTGCAATTGATAGTTATAGTATATTAGTGGTTGAAAGAGCATTAATGTTTCTTTCTTTCTTAGGTCATATTAGAGTATATTAGTGTACCCTCACCAACACATGACTATCCACTATATGCATATTACTATGCCTAAGAAATAACACAACCTTCACTTGGTCATGCTTTTATCTACCGGGTCTCTACTTTAACCAAGGTGATTACATTGATTTATTCTCCTCTCCACCTATCATCTTCCTTTTCTACCCTCCTCCTCATGGCTACTAATGCTTATATTATCATATTAGTGATACAATTTTTTGTCCTCCTTTAAAGCTATCTCCCTTAGCCCAAGACTATTGTCCTCCTTGACCAATATATTTGTCATCTTCCTTGTCAGCCTCCTCCTTGTCTCATGGCCAATTAGTGCTTAGAAATTTTTCTTAGTGATACAATTGATGTCCTCCTTTTAAAATATTCTCCTTTATCCTTTGACTACTATCCTTAGGCTCAAATAAGTTAGGTTTATAGTTGTTGATTATGAAGGTTGTAATCAATATTATGTATCAGAATTGATTCTAGTGCTGACCAAGCTATGTGGTTTTCACATGCACATTGTAATTATGACAATGCTCTACTTATTATTTTCTTTAAACTTAAGTCTTTATTGTGATACTTACTTATTCTTCCATTCTATCATGTTGAAGAAGTGGAGAGCTGCAAAAATTATAGATAGGAAATATTGTATGAATTTTTATCATGCCTTTTTAGCTTAGAAAATGTGATTTATTATGTATTCATTCTTATTTGTTTGTGTATAATAATATCATGATCTCATCTATGATTCATGCCTCATTTTGTATGATTTCATATCTCTATGTCAAATAAAAAGTGTAATAGGTACATTGGATTATGTTGATTGAGGTGTAGGAGTCCATACTTCATTCAATCATGATAGTTGAGGTTGTGGTGTGGTAAGTATTTTGTGAGTGTTTTCATTCATAGTGCATTGATAATACTGTTAGATGTGTCATTACATTATGTCATGAGCTTATTAATGTTTCTTGTGGTCATATTGAGATTAGTTTCAAATCCTTTCAATCTTTGTGAATGGATTATGTATGTGATTCTTGTTTGAAAGCTTCATGTTTATTCTATCATTATTTATACCATACCTCTTGATGCTCTACATAAGAGGAGTGTGTGATGTTGTATTTCAATCGCATATATTTGTTTTATAAATAATAGAAATATAAATTCATATGTTTGTGACCTTAATTAAGTTCTTATCATGATGTATAACGTGCATGCTTGGTTTACAAAATTAAATTGTTGAATTAAATAAGTTATTTATTAGATAGGATGGGAGTCCTCCATTATTTCAGTTATTATGAATGATGTTCAATTATTGGTCTTATGGTTCTAACCAAATGAATATGATCTTGCATTATTTTAATTTTACATTATGTGCTCTTGCATTTTTATCAATCATGCCATAGTCTATTCCCAGTGTGAACATCCACTCAAGTCCCCAATCATTTTTTTTTATTGTTATGTGTGTAGGTGATGTGTTGTGAACACTTAATATATAATTTGTGTATGCTTGGTCTTGTGATACAAGGTACCTACCCTTGGATTATGTGCATAACTACAAGTATGGTAGATTCCTACTTTTATGGCTTCTTATTGATATATCTTATCGAGAGCCAACCTTGGGTTTAGTGACCTATAGATGTGTTGAGTTAAGTAGAGATGAGGAAGCCTTACAAAGCTATGGTGACATGTTCATTGACTAGGAGAAATCCTACTAACCATACATTTCTATGTGAGAGTACCTCTAACTTCTCCTTATTAAATGGACCCAAGTGATCCATAGTGCTAACATTTATTGTATTGTTCCTCCTCATAGTACTATTAGTACCTCTGAATTCAATCATTATTTATGATTTATGCATGATCATAGTCATTAAAGGGGAAAAAATCTCATGACAACCATGAGGTTTTAAGAACAAGAGTTATAAGGGTAGACTTCAAGGGGTTTCAAGATGGTCATTAATGAAAGATTGCACAAAAGGTTGAAAACCTTAGTTAAGTGGAGTGCAATTAGAAGAGGAAGGATAGTCCTTAAGGATTCAAGAGGGAAATCCTTAGGTCTCAAAGACAATGAGCTGCATATAAAGGTTAGAGGGCAGTCATACAAATAGCAGTCAATAGAAGGAAGCAAGGACACTTCATAATACAAGAATTAAAGGTATAATATACTACAAAGGGGCAGTCCTTTATCAAGTGAATAGGGATAGTCATTAATTTTAAGACCTGAATAGTCATGACAAAGAATAGAAAATCAAAAAAGGGAAAAACTTTCATAAAATGACAGATTGAAAGACCAAACTTAATGTTTAATGTGTCTTCTTATGATCAAACTTGATATTTTACATCCTCAAGTTGAAGTCTAATTGCAACCTACATGGTGGTATTTATCCCAGACCTAGTTCATTAAATTCATCACTATATAATTCATGTCAAACTTATGTGCCAATACTTATTACTATTTCCACTTTGATTAGCCCATATCTTAGCCCCTAGTTTCTTGCGCCCACCCCTTCAAGTTGTTGTGCTTACCCTATAATTATTCATAGTTATATGTCACACTTTGATTAGTACTACACAACATATAATTTGGGAGTGCACATCTACTATTTGGCTATTTTACAACCTTCCACTCTATGCACACAAGTGGCCTTGTATTTGATATAGCTCAATGCCATTTAGCCACATATGCACAAATTTTACACCTCATATCTTTGGTGGCTTGTGGTTTATGGTTGAGTGCCTCATGTTTATGCATTTAAGTCATCTTAGTGGGTTAAAATTATTCTATCATGTACCTTTAGGTGATTAAAAAGCTACTAGACTATGAACCACGCTAAAAATACCCCAACACAGTCATGAGAACTATCAACAAGATCTTTGTCCTATGATATTCCTAGGAATTTCATATTATTTTTATCTATAAGTCTTTGAAAGCTTAAAAGAATCCTCATTGAGTGCACCACAATCACTTAGATCTACTCTGTTAACATGTGCATACCTACTCTCTTGTCACAGGTGCTTGCTTGGTTTTACAAAGGAAAACCCCATGAAGATTCATAGGAATCTCACAGTCAAGGTCTTTAACACAGTTATAAATGACTATCATCCATTAGTGGTATGAACACCCCTTGCTATGTCCATGCTTGTAAACCTCTATGACTATCATAATGTCTTGAAAACTAGGATTGTCATAATGACTAATTGTTTAAGCTTCATGAACTCTTGAAAGGACTTCCCTTAACATTTGACACTTTAAAATGTCAATCTTTCTTGCAATTCATAAGGGCTTCCCTTCTTGCAAGCCAAAAAATAGGGTTTGTGCCTATAATTCTTCATTTCTCACTACCCAATCTAGTTCATTATGAATGTGTAGCAAGTACTTATTTGACTATCATATGAAATCATGAACATGATTATAAGATGCCACCCTCTATGATGAATAACCCTTCTTCAATGTTGTTGTCCTTTGATCATGATTTGTCCTTCTTTGTGATACCTTTGTGCTCTAGACTATTATGACATTTATATTGACTAAAGGGTTGCATAGATTTCAAAATTTTAAGATGATTTTTATGAGGTAATTACCTTGTTTCATGGTTCCATTAAAAAAAAAAGGGTTTCATGAAAGCCTTTGTCCAAATTCATGCCTTTTCCTCATTCAAAAAAACTCTTTAACTTGCCTTTACATATATTTTCTATTTGTAACTCCCTAAAATGAAAAATATAGGCATATTATTTGATAGAGGAAATGGAAAGAAGGGTTAAAAATAATAGAACTTCCTTTCATGCCATGTTTCTATTGTGTATATTTTGCATACACCTATATGTATGAAGACAACTCCACCATCACTTCCACTCTTTCTCCTCAATCTTGCATGTTGACATTCTAATCTTCATTTTATTCTTGCACACATGTCCATTACTCACGAACATAAGATAATAAACAAATAAACCCATTGCATTCATCTCCATTATTCATGCATACATCTTCTTCCTTCATAATTGAATTGTTCATATTTAGGTTCTGGCCAAGTTGATTAGCAGTAGCAACACCTAGTGCTTGGGCATGACTCTGTTCTCCTTCTTGTATAATGATATACCACATCTTTGATACACTTACAACCATTCCTTCTAAAGGTATAGGGTCATGTAGGGTTCCTCTATAATAACCTCTCTTAGTTTTTCATATCTCCAATCCATTTTCGCATGGTGACAACTTTTGACATGTTGCAAAAGCATCAAATGCATGCAGTGTAAAGTTACAAGGTGGCATAATTTTTGTTCAATTCATCTTGTGACCAAAAAAATAGTTCCAACACATCTAGGTGGGGAGATCTATGCTAGAAAAGGTCCTATTTCACACCCAGCATGCCAGATTGTTCTAGGCTACATTGTACTAACGATTTCTCATAAGAGACCTAAGTGCAAAAAAGTGGAAAACTTTGACGAGCTCTTTCTTAGAAACCGTGGCACTTATACGTATTTTATCTAAAGGTACAAGATCACATAGGGTCCCTCTACAATAAATTCTCTCAGTTTTTTATTTCTCCAATTCATTTGCTTGTGGTGACAACTTTTTGCACAATGCAAAAAACGTCAGATGCATGCAGTCTAAAGTTGCAAGGTGGCATAATTTTCATTTTGTTTGTCGTGAGACAAAACCAACAGTTCCAACATGTCTAGATGGGCGGGTTTATGGTAGGAAATATCCTATTTCGCACCCCAGCATGTCGGATCATTCTAGACTACATTGTACTGATGATCTCTTTAGAGCTCTAAGTGTACAAAAGTGGAAAACATTGACGAGCTCTTTCTCAAAAATTGTGGCACTTAAAAATGTTTTATCTAAAGATACATGGTCATGTAGGGTCCCTATACAATAACCTATCTTATTTTTTCACATATCCAATCCATTTTCCAGTGGTGACAAGTTTCAGTTGATGAAAAAATCATCATATGCATTGATGAGAAAGTTGCGAGGTGGCATAAATTTTGTTCTATTCATCATGCAGAAAAAATGAAAATTCCAACATGTTTGGTTGGGTAGGTTTAAGCTAGTCAAGGTCCTTTTTCACACCCCAACATGTACATTATTCTAGGCTACATTATATTGATGATTTCTCTTAAGAGATCAAAGTGCAAAAAAGTGGCAAAATTTGACAAGATCTTTCTCATAAATTGTGGCACTTATAATTTTTTTTTCTAAAGTTACAAGGTCTTGTAGGGTCCCTCTACAATAACCTCTCTAATTTTTTATATCTCCAATCCATTTGGCCATGGTGACAAGTTTTTGCACATTGTAAAAATCATCAAATGCATTGAAGAGAAAGTTGCAAGGTGGTGTAATTTTTGTTCTATTAATTGTGTAGCCAAATTGATAGTTCCAAAACATCTGTGTGGGTGAGTTTTTCTAGGAAAGGTCCCGTTTCGCACCCCAACATGCCAGATCATTCTAGGCTACATTGTATTGATGACTTATTAAGAGCTCTAAGTGTGAAAAAGTGGAAAATTTTGATGAGCTCTTTCTCATAAACCATGACATTTACAACTATTTTGTTTGAAGGTATAGGGTCATGTAGGGTCCCTCTACAATAACCTCTTATTTTTTCATATCTCCAATCCATTTTCCTATGGTGACAATTTGATGGAAAAAGCGTCAAATGCATTGAAAAGAAAGTTTCAAGGTGGCATAATTCTTGTTTTGTTCTTTGTGTGACCAAATTGACGGTTCCAACACATCCAAGTGGGTGAGTTTATGCTAGGAAAAATCCTATTTTTCACCCCATCATGCCGAATCGTTTCATGCTACATTGTATCGGTGATTTCTCTTTAGAGACCAAAGTGCGAAAAAGTGACAAACTTTGATGAGCTCTTTATCAAAAACTGTGGCACTTACAACCATTAAATTTGAAGGTATCGGGTCACGTAGGGTCCCACTACAATACCTCTCTCATTTTCATATCTCCAATTCATTTGCTTGTGGTGACAAGTTTTTGCACGTTGCAAAAAGCATTAGATGCATGTAGTCTAAAGTTGCAAGGTAACATAATTTTTGTTTTGTTTGTCATGCAACCAAACTGACAGTTCCAAAACGTCCCTAGGTGGGCGAGTTTATCCTAGGAAATATCTTATTTTACACCCTAGCATGCTAGATCATTTCAAGCTACATTGTATTAGTGACTTCTTAAGAGCTCTAAGTGCAAAAAAGTGGTAAACTTTGACGAGCTCTTTCTTGGAAACCGTGGAAATTACAACCATTCACTCTAAAGGTATAAGGTCATTTAGGGTCCTTCTATAGTAACCTCTCTCAGTTTTACATATCTCCAATCCATTTTCCCATGGTGATAAGTTTTCAATTGATAGAAAAAATGTCAAATGCATTGAAGAGAAAGTTGCAAGGTGACATAATTTTCGTTTTGTTCATCATGTGACCAAATTGAACATTTGAAGCGTCAAATGCATGTAGTCTAAAGTTGCAAGTTGGCATAATTTTTGTTTTGTTCGTCGTGTGACCAAATTGACAGTTCGAACACATCCGGGTGGGAAATTTTATGCTAGGAAAGGTCCTATTTCACACCCCAACATGTCAGATCATTCGAGGCTACATTGTACCGGTGACTTCTTAAGAGCTCTAAGTGCAAAAAAGTGGAAAAATTTGATGAAATATTTATTGGAAAAAGTGGTGCTTACAACCATTTTATCTAAAGGTGTAGGGTCACATAGGGTCCTTCTACAATAACCTCTCTTATTTTTTCATATCTCCAATCCATATGCATGTGGCGACAATTTTTTAGTTGATGAAAAAAGCGTCAAATGAATTGAAGAGAAAGTTGCAAGGTGGAATAATTTTCATTTTGTTCATCATGAGACAAAACTGGTAGTTGGAACACATTTAGGTGGGTGGGTTTATGCTAGGAAAGGTTCTATTTCGTACCTTAGCATGCTAGATCGTTCCAGGCTACATTGTATTGACAATTTATCTTAAGAGAGCTAAGTACGAAAATGTGGAAAACTTTGATGAGCTCTTTCTCAAAAATTGTGGCACTTAATGTAAGGTCCCTCTACAATAACTCTCTCAAATTTTCATATCTCTGAGCCGTTTGGTCATGGTGAAAGTTTTTATGTTGTCCCAAAAATTATTAGATGCATGTAGTGTAAAGTTACAAGGTAGGCTAATTTTTGTTTCGTTCTTTGTGGGGCCAAACCATTAGCTCTAACACATCTAGGTGGGCATGTATATGCTAGGAATGGTCCTATTTTTCACCCAAAATCTCTCAAATGTTCCATACTACACTGTGCCAATGCTTTCTCTTAAGACCCCTAAGTGCAAAAAAATTTCAAACTTTGATGTGTTGTTTCTCAGAGTTGATGGCACATACAAACATTCAGTATGAACCTATAAGTGCATGTGAGGCCCCTCTATAATAGCCTCTCTTATATTTTGAATACTTGAAACCATTTCACTATGGTGAAAGTTTCTATGATGCCCCAAAAACTGTTAGATGCATGCAATGTGAAGTTGCAAGCTAGCCTAATTTTCATTTTGCGTGTCATGGGGCCAAACCATCAAACCCAAAACATATGTGTGGACATGTCTATATTGTGCATGGCTTTGTTTTGTGCCCCAAATCTCCCAAACATTCTAGGCTACACCGTGTCGGTGCTTTCTTTATGAGTGGAGATAACACAAGGGTAGGGCATGGGTACATGAGATGTCTATGTGCATGGGTAATAGTTGCATTGAGCCCTTATTTTTGAGCATTGAGCTTACAAATTCTCTAGTGGGGTGTTTCAAAAGTTGGTACACTATTTCTTGGCATATCTATTAAGAAAGGATTTCTAGGCATCTATTTGATGAAATTTTGAACCAAACTATGATGCCACCCCCAAAACCATATGAATAGTCTTGATCTTTGCTATGGTGGAAAATGTTTCATCATAATCAATACCTTCCTTCAATGCATATCCCTTAGTGACAAGTTGGGACTTGTATTGGTCAATGCTACCATTTTCCTTATATATTTTAATTATTAAACCTAATTGCATCTATTATCCTTCTTCTCAAGTAGAAGATCATTAAGTTCCTATATTTTTCTCCTTAGTAGTGTCTAATATTATGAACCCATAGATTTCCAAGGTAGTGACTCATCCTGGTATACTAATTCTACTTTAGAACTCTAGATAACTATACACATTAAAGGGCCAAGTATACCTCATGAAATTTATTGTGAATTTTAGACCCAATAGGAGATGTATTTGCAACTGCATCATCTTTGGCATCCTTCACTCTGGTTGATACCTCTTAGGAATATTTTGTGCATAGGAGATGAGGATTGAGGTAATGAAAGATGGAGAAACCAATTTAATGGAAGAAAAGCCTCTTCTTATGTTTCATCATCCTCATCATCAGGTTTAAGAATTCTTGGTGTTTTACAATTGATAGGTGATGGTGAGGAAGAGTTTGTGCATCCTATTTCCTCATAATAAATAACATTGATGGTAATGTGTACCTTATTTATTTCTAATCCATAAGTTGATATCCTTTTCACTTTGAACTATATCGAAGAAAAACACATTTTAAGAAATTCCTATCCAACTTTCCTTTGTACCTTGAGAACATGCGTGAAATTTTTGCACCTAAATAATCAAAGATGTGATATGGACTAGCTTTAAGGTACTAAAGTCTCATAATTCTATAGCGGGAAAGGAAGCCCGATGTTGCTTCTTAAAAAAATAATGGGAGAATACAACTATTGAGCATTGATTTCATGTTACGAAAGATCCTTATTATTGATGTCAAATGATTCTTCAATATGAGGTAATAGAGAACATATGATTATTGGAAAGAAGAGGTTTCAATATGAGAAGGAAGTCATGGTATAAATATTATATATATATAATTGTGGAGAAATAATACGCACTTATATATGAAGATTATGAAGTAATGAAGAGTATATAATGATGGCCGACTTCCCTTTCATTGTGGCACTTTCTTCCAAAGACATTCTTTATGATATGGAAGTCAATTATAAAGTTATGCAATTCAAATGTTAGCTGACTATTGAAATCAACGATGGGTATTTATGAAGAACATTTATTATACTAATGTTGACCGACTTGTTTATGAAGGTATATGCTTTAAGTTACTCAAGTTAGAAAAAAAAAAGGATCAAAAGTGCGATAATTTATCTATTCATTATAGTGCAAAAATGAGTATCAATAAAAGAAATCATATATTAATTACCCAATTTAAATCATATAAGAAAAAAGATAGAAATTAATAAGGACATTGATTAAAATGATATGTAGTATAAAGATAAACACATAGCAGTTTTGATATGTGTGGATAACATGCATATATTATAATGTGTTTTTGTTATGGATTGTGATTATTGAGCCATAACATGCTTGCATTATATTTTTAAGAAGAAAGCACATTATGTTTAATCACCTTCAAAATTCTTAGTGGCCACTTTTTTTTCCACCATTTCCATGCACTTATGCATCTATTTAGTATGTTTTTGATTAGTTAAGCATGGAAGGGCCCTGATCCCATGGTTACAACCAATAGAATAAATGAACCGAAATAAGGTGGGAAACAACACCACCAACAAGAACCAAAAAATAACAACCAGATTAGCACACATGCCATCATTAACATAGTAAACATAGTCTAGCTAGTAATAATCAAGAAAAGTAAGTTTCTACTAGCAAAATTAAAACTATGCAAACCATTAATCAAGTCAACATTGTCCCAGGTGGTATTCCACCAAAGAAAAGCTATTGTAAAATAACAGTTCGAGATTATGAAACAAAAAGAAAAAAAATGGAAAGCAGTCATCAAAGCAGCAACAAGAAGCCATTACTTGGATTTCTTCAGTAGGTCCCCATATTCGCCAATGAGAGAGATGTACTCTCTCCAGTTAGGTCCCTTAGACTCGTCTAGCATCTTTAAGACATCGGGCTTCCCCTATTTTTTTAACTTCCCAAAATCTTTGGTTTCTCCAGAAATAGCTCCCAACATCGCCCTCCTCATCAGTCTATTAGTTACCTTCATTAGCCTAACTAAGGCCTTTTCCATATCATCAAACTGAACCTGCAAAAAAGTTAGTCTACTCTTCATGAAATCAGTGCTTGAATCCTTAGTATTAATTTCCATACCCATATTCCCAACTTCTTGTACATTCTCAACATCATTCTTTAGTTCCTCCTCTTCCTCTTCCTTTTCCTCATCCAATCCTTCTTCTCCCATATCATAAGATGAGTCCTCAAAATCCATATCCTCATAATCATCTTCCTCCTGGGCTTCAAACTCTTCAAAATCTAGGTTTTCCTCCTCACAGACAGTCATTTTTTGTTTTCCTTTTTTGTCCTTAGAGGTAGCTTTGGAAAGATGGGAAAAACTTTTACCATCGCTTCCTTCACTCCCTTGCCCCTGCAAAGTCTCCTTCAACTCCTCATTATTTACACCTTCCTTAGAAATATTAATTATGTCACTAGGGTTAATATCTCTTTTGAATTTCTTCGCCTTGGGAAGTTCCAGTAGTAGAGTCGAGTGTTTTCTTTTCTCCAACATTGCTTTTATGAGCTCAATCTCATAAAAACCTTTTCCCTCACTTTTACATGACACAGGAGTAGAGGGGTTAGAGACATTGGCCACAGGGTACTAGCTCTTTGTAGGAATTAGTACCCTCCTAGCAACAACTATAGGAGGCAGGCGGGGATTAGGTTCCACAACAGGAATTTCCTCAACAACAGGATTTTCATCAACAACAAGATTTTCTTCATCAGGTGGTTCCTCATTATCTCCATCAAACCAATTGGGATTATCATTTCTACTGACCAAAGGGTTACCTTGAGAATTAAGAGCCATAACATACTTATATAGGGTTAACATCATACCTTGGTGCAAGGGAGGACATGCATCCTTCTCAATATTGAGTTGTAGGGAAGACAACAAATAAAAGGGTAAATTAACTCTCTCTCCATGCCTAATGTGATTGAGCAAGGGAAAATGGTACGCATGTACCAACATATACCTTCCCTATAAAGTAAAATACCACATAACAAATAGGATAACCAAAGCAAAGGGAGGAGGGAGTTCCAACCTAGCATACCCGTTTTGAAACTTTTTAGGTTCTCTCCTTCATGCAATAATTTGTCCACGAACTTCTGATAATCAACCCCACTTTTCTTTGCAACTTTAATCCCTTGGTTTTGTAGACCAGTTGTTTTAGCAATGAACCTTGTCATGACCTCGAACTTCACCACACCAATGGATACACTTCCTTTCCTCTAGGAATTGGTGAACTTGGTCATTAAGTTCTCATTGTACCCCTTCAGAGATTGAAAGAACACAACCATCCTTGCATTTTTGAAAAGCCTCCATAAACCCACATTTTTCTTAAGGGCCTGGTAATTAGGAGAATCAGTTTGCTTCTATGGGCCTCCCATTTTGGTTTTCTACAAATTCTTAGGCTACAACAAGCTTTTCTTCATAATCTCCCACTCCTTTCTTTCCTTAATGTAGAAAACACTCTTTCGCCAAATAACAAACAAAGCCGATAAAAAATGCAGAGTTGAGAAGTTTCTTTTTGTGAATGCCAACGACACAATTCCTGATACCATTAACCCATCATTATTCTTACAAGTATTAAAATCCTTATTAATTAACTTACCTTGCTCAACATTACAATTTTGAGAATGGCTGACACTAGGCAAATCAACATGCTTTGAGATGAAAACCCTTAACAACTTGAAATACTCCATGTGATCATCTGAAACCTCAAGGAAGGAAGAATAATTAATTTTAATTCCAGCCAAGATCATCAAAAACAACCCCATACTCCCTATATCATCATTACACAGTAATCCTTTAAACACCACATTACACCCATGCTTCCTGCTTAACTTCAACATTTCATATTTGCATATTGTAATCATTTTCAAATTTTTCATTTAGTATCAAGTCTCCTAAAGACTTCAATATACTACCCTTTGTCCAATGGGTCCACCCTGTACAACTTAGAGCCACATTGGTGGCATAGTCAGTGACTTTGTTGCCCTCTCTATAGACATGTTGCACCCTGTAGTTGGTAAAGTAATTCTTCAGGCCCAGGCATTTATCAATTATATTTTTTAACTCCCATGGTGGCATAGCTACTCCATTCAGAATATCCACTATTAGCTTGGAATCCCATTCTATTATGAAATTTTTAAAACTAAGCTCCTTCAGAGTTTTGAAGCCCCCTAACACAACCATTGCTTCAACTTTATTATTAGAATAGACACCCATATTCACACCAAAGCTCACTATGCATTCCCCTTTGTGGTTTCTTAACAAACCTCCTACCCCTACTAATCCCAGGTTGCCTTTTGAGCACCCATCAAAGTTACACTTTATCCAATCCTTCTGTGGTGGACTCCACACAGTAGCCATTTTGGTTATCATCATTGACCAATTGAGTTTAGTAAGATCCTTCCTTATGCCTCAATTTTTCTTAATCCTCATCTCTTTGTAGTTAGGCCAAGCTTTGGAAAAACTATATTTTCCATCCTCAATATTTTCCTTAATCTATGTTTTTATGATCAAACTTACCTCCCAACTGCTTCTCTCTACTTCCCTAAAAATCCTATTATTTCTTTCCTTCCATAATCCCTAGGTGAAAAAGGGAGGAACTTGGTTCTAGAGGTCAACAATAACATTGTGGGAAAAAGGAAAATTTGACCAAATTTCTACAAATAACTTCATCGTGTGAGGAAACACCCAATCAGAGGACAACAATGACAAGAAGTAGGACCACACATCCCTCATGAATTGCCAGTGAAAGAAAATGTGCATAATTGACTCCTCTTCCTGCTTGCAAAGGGAGCATCTATTAACCAGTTGGAATCCCCTCCTAACTAGGTTGTCAATTGTAAGAATTTTTTCATGATCCACAGTCCACTAGAATTAGTGAATTTTGGGAACCAAGTTCTTTAACCACACATTATCCCAGAAATGGTATGTCAAGGCATCCAGAGGCTTCACCAGTTCTTCATAAGCCTTTTTGACCGAGAAATAGCCTGAAGAGCTACCTTTCCAAATCCATTCATCTTCCCCTTCCCTATCAAACCACTTAGCCTCCCCAATTAGATTATAGTAGGGCCTTGTTTTAGTGTTTATTAATTTTTAAATGAATCAATAAACATTTATGATATATCATACTTATTTTATATAAAATCCCTCATATTGGTTTTGTCATGCTCAATTTGTAACATGATTTTTTTCAATTGGTACCTAATGCTAAAATTGAACCTCAACACAACTACAATGTACCACATAGTCAAATTCTTGTACACTTATTGCATCATTTATAATATCTAAAACTTTCTTTGTAAATGTATTAATCCTTTGACTATAACATTTTTATGTCATGGAAATGTCAACAATTCTATGTGGGAAATGGCATGGGCTTGGGTTTTTAAATTCCTCTAGTGTTGCAGAGGATGATGGCAATGGTTCAAAAGACGAAGACAAGGATGATTAGTTGTGGGTGGTCTGTTGGCGATGGCAAGATGGTTATGTGTTTGTTTTGCATTCGTTAGTTGCTGTTGTGCTCCTAGCACACATGTTTGGTGTTTTCTTTGTTGTGTGGTGGTTCAGAGCTGAGGGTGTTGCAGTGGATTTTTTCCTTCCTACAAACCCTCCTCATGCTAGTTCTTCCCATGGAATTGGTTCTAAAAGCCTTCCCATGGCCCTCTCTTTGTTGGTGTCCCCTATTTTGGTGGAGGTGGCGTTCCTCTTGGACCACTTCTTAGCTTGTGTTTTAAAATTTGTTGTGGACAGGGATGGAGATCTTGACGATGGTGAAGATGATGGATGGTTGTTTTCTACTCGACATGTGTTGGCTATTTTTTGCTTGGGGTGTGATGGGTGTGTGTAGACTCATCATGTTTTTTTCTCCCTTTTTGTACAAATGCATCCATTCTGGTACGGGTCACTACTATTCTTAGATGCCTTAGTGCATTTGTTTGTTCACTGGTTTACTCCCTTGGATGCTTCATTTTCCTTTGGCTGGACTGGGGCTTCCTCTTGGGCTCTTATGGCTTATGGTTGGTTTGGTTTCTCTAACATTTCTAATTGAAATGGTGATGCTGGGTCCATCTCAATTAAAGTTGTTGTTGATCTCTAGCTTGGAGTGGGCCTTTGTCCCAACTTTTGTTAGTGTTGGGTGCTAGTTCATTATGGATTTGAAGGTCTCTGACCTTGATCTATTTTGTTTTCTTATCGAGGTAGTTAACAAGGTATATTTTGGGTTTAGGGTTATGCTCCATGTTTTATGGGAGTGTTTGTTTGGCTTGTGTTGGCTCCTTTTCTCCAGGAATTCCCTATTGGTTTCTTCTATCGAGGTGGAGAACCCCTCTTTCGAGGTGGCTTGGGTGTGTGCTACTAGAGTTGGGAATAATTGTTTGGAAGCTTCAAAGGCCTGTCTCATTGCTTTTTTTAAGAAGGTTCTCAAGGTTTGTGATGGGCTCTGGTGTACTCATCAAGTTATGGCAGTGTTGCTGCATGGTTATGGTTGCTACCCTACATTCTGTATGGCTCTCCTTTCTCTTATTGAGGTGGAGTTCGAGAGTTTTTATGGGTGTTGTTGCTGCCATATTCTCAGTTGTTCCTTTCTAGCTTCTCATTTTGAGGTGGTTTTCCTATTGAGGTGAAAAATGTTACTGCTAGAAAGGTTTGGAGTTGGATTTGCTAGGTTTATTGATTAGGAGTTTTTCCTGTTGGAGCAGCTGTTTGGGTCATGTTGTCTCCTTTTCTCTAGGACTTCCCATTTGGTTTCTCCTATCGAGGTGGAGAACCTTCCTATCAAGGTGGAGTTGGTTTGTGCTACTAGAGTTGGGATTAATTATTTGGGGGCTTTGGAGGTCTACCTTATTGCTCGTGTTAAGATGGTTCTCAAGGTTAATGATGGGATCTGGTTTCCTCATCAAGTTTTGACGATGCTACTGAACTGGAGTGGTTGTTGCCCTGCTTTCAGTTTGGCTCTCCTTCTTCCTTTTGTGGTGGAGAATGAGAGTAGAGATGGGAATTGTGGTTTCCCTATTTTCAATCATCCCTTTCTAGTGACTCATTTTGAGGTGGTTTTCCTATTGAGGTGGAAAATGTTACTGTTGGAAATGTTTGAAGAATGTTTTGATTGGTTTGTTGTTAGGGAGCTAGTGCTACCCTTTTCGTAGTTTGGTCCTCCTTGCCTTTTCTGGGATCTATTAGGCTCAATTTTGAGTGGAAGTTCTATTGCAGGTGGTTTGTGGCCTAGTTGTTTTAGGAAAGTTTTGTGGTGGGATTCTATTTGGCTTAGTTTTGAGCAGAAGTTCTGCTGCAGTCTAACTACCGTAGGTGGTTTGTGGCTTGGTCATTTCTATCAAGTCTTTAGGGCTTTCTATTTTGGTGATAGGGATGGGTTGTTAGTCTATCTTTGGCTTATGATTTATTTTGGTTTTGAGTGTTATGTCTTGCCTGGTCATCTATTGACTAGGTGTTGTTGGTGTTTCTGTTGAGTACTGTAGTGTTTTTGTTGGTGTTGTTTTGTTGTTGTGTTGGAAAAGTTTGAGACTTTGTTGTTTGGAAGTGTCCTTCTCTCAACTTTGTAAAAGGTTCTTGGTCCTTTGAAAACCTTGCTTACCTTATCAGAAACATTTGTATATGTCACAAATTGATTCCTTAGAGGCTTTAATATATCATTTATGACTTTCGTTTATATGTTTATCCTTTGAAGAAAATGTTTTATATAAAAAAGTCAATATGCATACCCTTAGTGTGCTCTTATAGTATGTTTTTTCTTTATATTATTACATATCTTAAGTGTTTTATGTTAAGGAAGAAATTTTTTGGTATTTTGATAGGTTGTTGTTAACTATATATTTTTTTTACGTCACTTTGAAAAATAAGCTAAAATAATTTGATAATATAATCTCAAGGTAATGCAAGTGATTGATTCTATGGTTTGGCTAAGATGAATAGCCTTGTCAATTTTAAGAAAAGAATATCCTATTAACAACAAGATAAGTGGAATGGATACTTTCTAGTAAAATGGAGCATAATTAAATATGTTTCTAATTCTCAATTCTATCATATGATCCTAGAAACTAATGGCAATAAACCTATAATGAATAATAAAACACACATGAGTTAAAATTTGGCATGTAAAGATATACCATCACTAAATTTAAAAGAGTTTAAATTCTTGCATTATCCTTAAACAAATGTTGGAGATTTATGAAGGAAATGATTAGGAAGCAAATTAAAGACAAATATTAAAAGGAAACACTCAGATTAAAATAAGTTAGTGACTTGTTAATAACATAATAAGCAGTGATCAATTTTTGAAGAGACATCACTCTTTGAAAAGTATGCCACTCTTCACAAAGGAATAAAGATATATATAGTTTGTTCTTTGCATTTGATGGAGAGAAGTGTGAGGTGAGAGTAAAAGCATTCAATGATATAATTTGATAATAGTGGTAAAACAAGATTTGCATTAACCAAAAATCCATAAGGCCATACAATGTTGTAAGTTGATAAAAGTATACAATATATCCAATAAAGTTATACAGGCTTGCAAAAAATCCATATGGAAATAAAATGTCATATATTGATAGTACAAAATATATGTTCAAAAATGCCATGTAGGCATACAACAAAGTACCTTAATACATAGTCATTTCCTTGTAGGGGAAGGAAATAGATTGTGAGTTGCCTTCAACTGTCAGTTGGATAGATATGCATGTGATGCTATTGTATTTCGAATGTGATCACTTGTCCTCTCTCTTTACTTCTCTGGAGATTCAAATGATACTGTAGTGTAGAAAAAATGATCCCATTTTCACACTTAATTAAGAAATAATTAGTAATAAAATGAGCCTAATATTGCCTTAATTTAGTGTTGTAATATGTCTTTCATATTCACATTAAGTTTAGGGCCCTTTTAAATAAAATAGACTTAATTGTGCCTTATTTTTGGTGTTGTAAGGTGTACCTTTACACTTTCACATTAATTTAGGGCTTTATTAATTGATTGAGGTTAATTTTCCTTCATTGGCCCATTTAATTCAAATCCAAGCCTAATTAAATGCAATTTTTGAGGGATAAAACTCAAAAATCATAAATGCCATTACAAAACACTTAATTTTGGAAGATGTGTGTCCTAGTTAAGTGACCTATGACCCATTCGCCATAGGGTGAATGGGTCCTCAGTTAGTCCTAGGACCATGATTTTACATAATGTTTAACACTGTACAATGTGTGTCCTAAGTAAGTGGCCTAGGACCCATTCGCCCTATGGCGAATGGGTCCTCACTTAGACCTAGGACCCCCCTTTGAAATATGTTTTGGTGGAATTTTAATGATTTCAAATCTATAATTCAATGTTGGCTTGTGATATTTGAATTTTTGGAATTAATTCAATGTTGACTTGTGATATTTGAATTTCAGGAATCAATGTTAAGATACATATAAATACAAGGTTATTTCACATAGTTTCATCTAATATTTTAAAGCTTTCAAGTCCTAATAGAAATTTTATGAGATCAAGAGCATTTCCAAGGCATTCAAGGGTAGATTTATTGAAGATTATTGTAGCAATCAATATTCCTTTCATCATGCCAAAGATTCTCATGCATGTTGTTTGAGCTAATATGTGATGAGAGTTCAAGATCTAATCAAGCATATCAAAATAATTGTTTCACATCAAGTTTCATGATCAAGATCTACATTCATTGAGGCCACTTCATGCTAGTTTGTAGATTTGGACTCCAAGGTTTCAAATAAGGTTTGGTGAGTTGTTATATATTGTTGTTCATTCATCATTCTTTATTCTTTTCTATTCATTTCAAGGTTTAATTACTGAAAAGGGTTTGACCAAGGTAAACCCTATTCCCTAACAAACAACATTTTTCTCTCTTTGATGTGTGATTGCAAATTTTAGGTTGAAGATCATTTGAAGAGAAAAATTGAAGAAAGTTGCAAGAAAATTTGTCAAATCACGGAAACTCTTCTATAGGATTTATTTATGGCTTTCCAATAGTGAACATCTGGAATTTGGGAGTGCAGAACTGGCAGAAGAGAACCCAAAAAGCATTTTCGAGGAACCCTATCCAGGACCCATTCACCATAGGGTGAATGAGTCCTCAACGAGGTCTGAAAAAGCATCTTTGGTGACAGGTACATGTCATTCTCACCTTTCCAAATCTGCATTTTGATAGTTAGTTCTGTTAGTTTTCAGATATGTCCTTTGTAGCTTACATTTTGAATGAAATTAAGGAAATAGGTCCTTTGGGGGAACCCTTTCATTATCCCCTAACCTATTTTTCTATGTTTTAGATACAATAAGAAGTATAGACGTTAATATATAGAAATTGAATTGTGGAATGACATATAAAAAACAATCACTTACCGTAAACAAATAATCAAGATGTTGATCCACAACAAAATCACATTGATGATCTAGAGTGACAAGCCCTAGTAGCAAGCATTAAAATAGAAATTAAACTAAATACAAGTATCATTAAAATTTTCAATAATAAATTATAAAAGATCAAATATAATATGAAATTTTCCAATCTTTCGCATACCTCTATCAAAGGATCAGAACTTGTTACTACTGCAACAACTCCATGGTCCATTGTTCCATGAACATCAGTAGGACTATTTGATGTCAACATCTGAAAATGAAACAAATATTGCTCAATTACCAAAACTACCTAACATTGTTTTACAACACCATTAATGAATAAAGGTTACTTGAGTGAAAGTTGGATTACAATGAGAGGAGCAAGGTGTTGATGTCAAAGGTCCACCACCAAACTATTTGACATCCAAAGTCTGTTATGAGATAATCATTCATATAAGGTTCAACTATTCACATGTAATAATTATTTCTTTAATACTGGTTACATAATTGTGAACTTGATGATGTAAACATATAGGGGTTTGCACGAACGGGGAATGTATCATCAACACTCTGACCCTAAATTTTCATCGTATTCATTCTACTAATTTATTTATTCTTATATTTTAGAATAAAATTTAATGAATAAAATTAAATGAACTTGCTGAAATTTACCTAAGTATCAATACCAAATGTTTCATTCAACAAGGAATCTATCATAGCCATTTGTTGTGCAACTGCATCCTAAGCACTCTCACCATCATACATGTAAACATCATTGCAAGAGTGAAAAAAGTGGACTGGAACTCTGGGTGTAGAAGAATCACCCACATCAGGCTCTATTAGAGGCCTCACACACTATACAAGGCTCTAAGTGAGTGAGCTAATTGAGTCCAACGTGTCCACCTCAACACTATCCTTCACAACGGAAGGAATGATCACATGCTCCACCATGGGTCTAGCCAAGGGTCTCATTTCTAGCTATGGATTACGTCATGCACCTGCTCTATCATGTGTGGAGCCCCCACTTCTACCTTGAAAATCTAGATAGTCAAAATAATTTAGCATTGTATTGAGGACAAACTCACAATAAGGTTTCCTCAAAAATATTGTGGGACCTCATAGTTATTGCACAAAGTTTGGTAAAAAACCATCCACCACCAGTTCCAAAAATTATTTTTAATTAATTCATGGTGGCACCAATGAATGAGGAACCTCCTGCATGTAAGTGATAAAGGTTCATTGGTTCTTGGGTCCATGAAAAGGGCACACAAGTCAGCTTTTCTAATATTCTCTTTCTTCACTTGCACATAGGAAAGTCCACTTGCATAAAATATTTTTAACTCCTCCCCCTTATTCGACCAAAAATTAAGTCATGCACTCATTGCTCCTACATGAGATACAATCGACTATAAGGATTCAACAATGCCTCTCCTATGAGGGTGTGTTGCAACATTATCATTTAACCTTGCAATTAATTCTTCAAGTTCTCTTTTATTGTTTTTTATTTTATTTAGAATATTTTTTTGTGTTCCTATATGATGCCTATTAATTGAGAGAGGAGTTTTATGTTTTT
>VDFB02210078.1:0-10883 GCA_007258455.2 Sequoia sempervirens
GAGGAGGGGGAGGAGGGAGAGAGCAATGATGACAAGGATGATGGGGGAGATGGTGGCAAAGGAGGAGATGGGGGTGATGGAGATGGAGGTGATGGTGGAGGAGGAGATGAGGGTGGTGCAAGGCTAGTGCTAGATGTACGAGACTTTAGAGTGCCTCAGAAGAGGCGATCACTGGTAGCTATAGCACAACATGTGTAGATTAGGTTGCCCTCACAATAGCAGTAGACACAGATAGCTGCATTATGGGTCCAGGTGCAGACATTACAGGGATAGTTAGCACAGATACAGGGTTTGCTAGCATAGACATAGGTAGATACAGGCACAAGCACAAGCATAGATTGCCACCCTCGTGGTGGAGAGAGACACCCTAAGATAGCGGGTTGAGCAAGCATAGGGCATGGCAGAGAGACTGTAGGCAATTGTCATGGGTACATCAACAATTGATTATCTGAGAGAGGTACGATGCTCCACCAGGGAGGCCAAGTACTATTGAGGGCAATACCATGAGGCAGTGCCTCTAAAGCGTCGAGTTAGCTATGCTTAGTCTACCAATGCTTGTACTCATACCAAGACTACCAACAGGGGTGTCACAAGGCCACCACGCGGAGATCCAAGGGTCAGGACATCAGGTGCAACAGGAGGTACAAAGCCAACACTATCTAGGGGTAGCACCACACAGTCCTTGATGTTGACAGATTTGATGTACTAATTTTTTTGAATTATGTATACACTAATTCAGTTGATACATTGATTAGTCATTGTCATTTTGATGATGTACCTCTTTGACACATTTGGATATCATTATATACTTGACATTATGATTTTGAGATTTATATGAGATGCAGTGATGATTAGTGGTCTTATGATGTCTATATGATTTTATGATGGATGCATTTGATTTCTTTGTTATGATGCATATATGATGTTTATATGATGCTTATATGATTATGACATGATTATGTATGGATGCATGATGATAAGATTAAATGATGATGCATGATTTATGTTTCTATATGTCCTTATGCATGATGCTTTATGTTATGAGATGGATGCAAATGAAATATGATGCCCCTTATGTTTTTGTATTTTCCTTATGCCAATATATGATATGTCCATACTATATGTGATGAATTTGATTATACAAGTGAGATGTCATGTACTTTTTTTGTGTTTTCAAATGCAAAATTTATGATGTAATGTATGGATGGATGAATGATGTAATACAAATAGGATATGATAATGCTTTCTAATGTATGTATGATATGCAAATGATTATGCAACTACATGAGAATGATGTGTTTTTGTTGATTTCAAGTATACTCAATCCATTAATGATAAAGATAACATCATTTTGAAAATTGTGCCAGGCTTGGAAAATCCACAAACACAGATGTAAAACTAATATGGATGAAATCTAATTTAATCATGCAGATCTAATATGCAAATTATGTCATTGTAACAGTCGATTTTTCATGTTTTTTAATCATCATTGAGCCTTTAAATTATTGAAAGTAAGTACAAACATCAATGGTATAATTAGAACATGATAACCCGAGTACTGCTTCCATGATTTTTGATATTGCAAGTTAACACTAGCATCTAGGTATAATCAAACCGAAATGACCTAAGCATTACTCATGTAAACAGACAAGAGGTAATCATGTTCCTATGCAAATTCAGAATGTCATCAATGATACTTTGTAGAGCATGTCATGCGACAATTTGCATAGTAATAATGATTAACTCACAGACAACAAACAAATAAAAATCATTCTCCTTCCTAGCTTCTCTAGTCCAAGACATCATCGAGTTGCTCCAGAGAAATGATCAAAAATCAAAGTATAATAGTTGAACATACATGCCAAAGTGATAAAGCCATGATTCAATAGAACATCATCCATTTAGATTTGTTTTGGTTTGATTTTGGCATGTTTGATATGGATAATTGATGTGTAACGTTTGATGATTGATGTTCATTGTTAAGTTGTCCTATGATCATTATGTTTGTTGTGTTGTCTAACTATTGTTTGTCTATTTGTTTAAGCTCAAAGTTTATTGCCCCCAGTGAGTTCAGGATTTTGCCCCTAGTCTAGGGTGAGACACAACCGCAATGCTAGGATATGTACATGAGGTTTTTTCGATGATAGGCAGGATGATGGGGAAAATGAATGGTCAAAACATGCTCAAATAGATGGAAAAGCTAATCTATCACAAATAGTGCTTGTTGCCAGGTTTTCACTACTTGTTTTTATTGCACTTTTTCAGATTTTAAGATTTTTGTTAATTATTTTTCACTTTTTTTGGTTTTTTTGGTTTTTTTTGTATTTTTTGTATTTTTTGACTGTTTTGATTTTTTTATTGTTACCAAGATGCCTGTTTGGTAGGTTTTCATCAAGGTAACGATTTTTTTCAGGACATTTTCTTTTTTTTTTTGTATTTTTTCAAGACTTTTAATGATGCACTGGATAACTAGGTATAAAACTTCTTGAGATGCAGGTTGTTGATGGGTTCCTCGAACAAATCACCTTTAGGTGTGGACAGTTGATAGGCTCCAGATCTGTAGACTGATATGATAACAAAGGGACCTAGCTAGTTTGGTTCAAATTTCCCCTTCTCTTGATCCTGTTGATTATGAGGATATTCTTTTAGCACCAAGTCACCAATTTGAAATGCTCTTGGTTTAACTCTATGATTTTAGCTTCTAGACATCCTTTGTTGATAGGATTTCAAGTGATCCACTGCATGTTGACGATGTTCATCCAACAGTTCTAATTCCTGTAGCCTAGACACCTGATAATCTTCATCTGAAATGATCCCCTTTAGTGACACACAGAGTGATGGTAGCTCAACCTCAATAGGTAGAACGACCTTTGATCCATATACAAGAGTGTATGGTGTGGCTCCTGTTGGGGTGCAAATACTGATTCTATAGGCCCACAAAGCAGGGTTCAGTTGAACGTGCCAGTCTCGTCCAACATCGTTGATAGTTTTCTTCAAGATCTTTAGGATGGTTTTGTTTGAGGCTTCTGCTTGGCCATTTCCTTGAGGGTAGTATGGTGTTGAAAAATGATGTTGGATATGAAACATTTCACAAAGTTCCCAGATGTCTTGATTCTTGAAAGGTCTACCATTGTCAGTGATAATAGACTGAGGAATGTCGTATCGACATATGATGTAATTCAGGATAAAGGATGCAATTTGTTTTCCTATGATTTTGTTTAGGGGGACAACTTCAATCCACTTTGTAAAATACTATGTGGCTATGATGTTAAATTTGTGTCCATTTGACGATGAAGGGTGAATTTTTCCTACAAGATCTAGTCCCCACTAATAGAAAGGCCATGTTGATGCAAATGGTTGCAACTCATGTGTTGGTGCATGTATGAGGTTGCCATGGATTTGATATTTCTGACATTTCTTGACAAATTGAAAAGACTCCTTCTCCATATTCGGCTAGTAATACCCCAAATGTAGGAGTTTCTTAGCGAGAATTAGTCCACTTGAATGAGTTCCATAGATACCTTCATGAACCTCGCATAAAGTGGTTTTAGCTTCATTACATTCAAGACACCGAAGGAGAGTACCATCAAGACCTCGTCGATAAAGTACGTCTGCTATCAAGGTATGTCGAGCTGCTTGTCTAATAAAGTTTCATTTCTAGTTTTGGGATAGATCTGGCGGTAGGGTATTATCTTTTAGATAGGTGTAGATCTTCCCATAGGTTGAGGATTCAACATCAACTAGATGGCATATCACTTGGGATTTAGGGTTATCATAGGCAGGGTTAAACACTTGTTCCACCATGAACTCATAACGGGCTCATTTTTTTAGGTATCTGTAGGAGAGAAGCAATGGTCGCCATAGCATCAGTGGCTTTGTTGTCCCCTCTTGGGATTTGTTCAAATTTGATTTCAATAAAGTACTTTATAAAGTCATCCACCATTATTTTATATGGCATTAATTTGTCATCTTTTTTCTGGTAGTCATCATTCACCTGATTTATGACTAGTTGGGAATCACTATAGACTTGCAACTCTATGATTTTCTACTCTATGACTGCCTTGATACCTATGATCAATGCTTTGTACTTAGTTGTGTTGTTAATATAGGGAAACATTAACCTATAGGACTTTGGAATTGTGTGTCCTTGAGACGTGACAAATAAGATTTTGGCTCCTACTTCAGGTTGCGTGTAAGATCCATCAAAGTATAGCATCCACTATTGTGTTGATACTGTTAGGACATCTGCGTCTAGAAACTCAATGCTCATGGGATGATCATCTTGTAGTGGTGCTTCAACTAGTTGATCGGCTATCACTTGGCCTTTGATTGCTAGTTTGATGGTGTGGGTTAATATGTAGGGCCTTATTTGTTGAGTAGCAAATACTACCACCAAACAAGCTTTTTCAATAAATGTGTAGTTGATTTCATAGTCATTTAAGGTTCAGTTGATATAATAAATAGCCCTTTCTTTTCCCGCAGAATCTTCCTGTGCCAATAGAGTGCCCAAAGATACCTTTGTTGTTGCTATGTAGAGTAATAATGGTTTTCCTTCAGTTGGTGGTACTAAGATGGGTGGTGACATCAGATACTATTTCAGTTGATTAAAATCTATTTCACATTTTTCATCCCATTTGAAAGCAACGTTCTTGTGTAACAAGTGATCAAATGGATGAGTTTTATCTGCCAGTTGTGGGATGAGCCTCCTAATAGATTGGAATCGTCCTTGTAAAGATCTAAGTTGACTGATATTCTTAGGAGGAGGCATCTCCATGATGGCTTTTATTTTCGCAAGATCCACCTCAATGCCTTTAGTTGATACAATATATCCCAAAAATTTAGTTGATGTCATGCCAAATACACATTTCTTAGGATTTAATCTCACATTGAATTTCTCCAATCTGGTAAAGATTTTGTCTAGGATTTCCAAATGTCCTTCCCTAGTGTATGATTTTTCCAATGGATCATCTACATAATCCTCCATGAAGGTATGCCTCGTATCATGAAAGATGGTGGTCATCGCACATTGATAAGTAGCCCCAACATTCTTCAACCCAAAAGGCATGATGTTCCAACAAAAAGTACCCCATGGACATGTGAAAGCAGTTTTCTCTTGGTCTTCTAATGCTATTTTTATTTGATTATAACCTGAAAATCCATCCATGAGTTATAAAATTTCATGTCTAGCTGTCAAATCCACAATGATGTCAATGTTAGGCAAAGGAAAATCATCTTTTAGACAAGCCTTGTTAAGATCTTTGAAATCCATACTTATCCTGATACTGTTATCTAGTTTTGAAACTGGTACTATATTGGAGATCCATTTAGCATAATCAATGGGTTGGATAAATCATGCGTCCAATAGTTTCTTCAATTCAGCTTTCACCAGTAGTATGATATGGGGATGCATTTTTCTCAACTTTTGTTTCACTGGTTTCACTCCAGGTGGTAGTGATAAATGATGCATAATAAGTTCTGAATCTATCCCTGGCATATCAGCATAGGACCAAGCAAAGTTGGTTTGTCGCTCTTCAAAGAACTTAGTGAAGCTTGGTTTTTCTTCCTCTATCATGGATGTTGCTAAATGTAGAGTTAACTGTTTCAGCTATGCCAATGTTGATGGACTGTGTGGGCTTAATTAGTACTGAAGATCTCTCATGATAGTGTTTGGGAAGAGTGTCAAATCTCCCATCTTTCGGTGCCTCATAGAGGTTTTCACCGTTAGATGTGCTCTTTATTTTTACTTTTTCCTGATCTAATACTGCCATTAAATGGTTTTCACCATTAGATTGATTTTTTATATTCATTTTGTAGCTAAGAGATTTGGCACTCCCCTTGTTTGAAGCTTCGTTATGAGATTCATTGGTGGAACATGTTTCGGGATTATTAGAGCAAAGGAAGTTCACAATGGCATCATCGTTTGGAAAGATAGGTATGTCAAGCAACTCGGTTTGGTCCCAATTAATTAGTTCGAGGTGTACCAATGGCAAGGAATCGTCAGATTGGTTTAAGTCAAAAGGGGTGAGTGTCCAGATAGCAAAGTCATCAAAGTGTTCAATAGCAATATTAAGGTCTATGATGTTACTCTCTTCCAAACTGCCTATCTCGCTCAAAGTTCGATCATCTTCACTTGAGTCATCAATATTTTGTGATCCAATTTCAAGTGGTCTAAAACTTGAGTTCTATCCCTCTGTACGTGTTGGTGTATACTTTTTTATTACATCAACTTGTTTGTCTTCAAAGGATACCTCATATAGTGAGTCCCACTCATATTCATTGGAATTAGTTTCATAACTGTCTCACAATTGGAGGATTCACTCAACAACCTGCTGCCTAGTTTTTTCTTTGGTCTCTTCTCTATATCCTAGCCCTGTTTTGTCCTTTGGATTGGTTATGGTAGGTTGAAATGCTTCTATGGTACCTTCTTTTCTTTTTCCCACAAGACCGTTTCCTTCGTATCCCATCTTTTCTAGGATTGTTTTCCCTTTACCATATTGTTTTGTTTGCATGTTGGAGGTTGATGCTTGTGATGTCTCTTCATCTTTGTACAACCAATTTAGAACATCCTTGTCTTTTGACTCGTCCACTAAAGTGTCTACTTTTATAAACTTACCATCAAAGAGTGTGGTTGATTGTGAGGATTGTTGTTTTGATGTGGATGGTTGTCCATATGACTTAGGAGAAGACAACAATTGTGAAAGACATAATGATTGCTCAATAGAATATTCCCCCATGCCTTTGTCTTTCAATTAGACCTTTTCAAACAATTTTGATAAGGAATTTAGTTGTCTTTCATTGTTTGATGGAGTAGAATCACTAATACCTTTATACTTTGACTGAACCTTTTCTTCAAGCTGATTTGATGAAGAACTGATTTGACCTTCCTTGTTTGATGAACTAGGAGTGATGGCTTCCCTATTATGTGGTACAAAGGTGTCTTGGATTGATTTAAGGGTGTTGCAATATTGAGGATTGTTTGAATCAGCTGAAATGGTGATTTCTTGTCCGTTGAAATTAAATTTCAAACATTGGTGATATGTAGATGGTACTACTTGCATCTCATGTATCCAAGGACGTCCCAAGAGTATATTGTATGTCAATTCCTTTTCCAACACTTGGAAAATTATATCTTTTACAACTAGTCTCACTTCAATTGGTAACACGATTAGTCCTTGGGAAGATTTTTGTTCACCATCATAAACTTTGATGGTAATTTTTCTTCTGGAATCAATGGCATTTTCTGAATATCCAAGTGCACAAACAAGTTTTAAAGTACAAATATTTAGGTCAGCTCCACCATCTATTAGAATATGTTTGACCTGATGTTTGTGAATTAAAACCTCAATATGAAGGGCAACATTATGTGGATGGGTAAGTGATACATCATCACGTTCTAAAAATGATAGGCAATGAGGTGCGGTCAAGTATCCCACCATAGCTTGGAATTGACAAACTTCCAAATTATTTGGTATTGTGGTGGATACTAGAGCTTGTTCTAGAATTTCTTTTTGAGCTGGTGAGATTTTCAAGAGTTCCAAGATTGATATTTGAGCTGGGATTTTCTGCAATTGGTCAACAATGTTGTATTGATTTGACGGGACAACATATGTTTTAGAAGTACTTCCCTTCAAGATAGACTTTGACTGAGCTCTTGTGGTTGCATTGATTGGTTGATGATCTCATTTATCTCTAATTTTAATGACATTAATATGATTATCATTTACAGCCATGTTAGTGATCAGATTTATTGGTACGATGTCATTGATTGGATTTTATGTGGTGTTGATGTCATTAAGTTGATTTTCAACTATGACAATGTCTTTGTTTTGGTTTTCAACTACAACAAGGTCTTGTTCATGCTCAATTGTGATGTCATTAATTGAATTATCAGCTGCAATAAAGTATTTCTTATTATGGGTGATCATCAATAGCCTCAATATGGAAAATGGTAGAATCATAGACATAGTTCACATTTTTTCCTTTGGTGTTTGATGAAGAGGATTCCCCTTTTTCATAATTTGGAAAAGGATTCTTGAATGCTCCATGTTCAACATTTGTTTGGGGTCCTTCTATTGATATTTCCTTTCTATCAATCGAATCTTGTATCAAATGTTTCAGCTACATGCAATCGTTTGTTTTGTGTTCCTTGTTACGATGAAAATCACAAAAGTGTGCATCATTCCACCAAGAGGGTTTAACTCTTGGTTCCCAATCTCTTGCCTCTGGTAGTGTTATAACCTTGGCTACAAGAAGCTCCTTTAATGCTGATTCCAATGACTGTCCCAAAGGTGTGAATCTTCTTCGATTTGATGATGTTCGATGTGGTGGTGGTTTGGTTTTAGCATTGCTTTGATTTTTGTTTTGGTTGGCATTTTGATTGGTGTTTTGGTTTGTGTTTTGATTGGTCTTGGAGGTAGCAACTGTCAAATTAAATACTAGTTTTGCATTTTGGGTTTCAACCGCACCATCATTGGTACCAACATTCTTGTTTCTTTGCCAAAACTTTGGTTTATCATTGTTGTTGTAATGATTAGAGGAGTTGGCTGTGTTATTTCCTTCATTGTAAATTTTCAAGAGTCCTCTCTTGACCAAGGCTTCTTTGATTTTGATTCCATTCTCAATCATTTTCTTAAAGGTAGGTGGACATTGCAATTCAAGTCTATAACTCATCTCATCATTTAGATTGTTAATAAATATTTCCATCTTTTCCTTTTCAGGTATGGGACAAGTGTATCTTGCAAACAACCTTCTCCATCTTTGTAGAAATATAAGGAACGATTCACCCTTTTTTGTTTTGTATTGCAAAGGTCTTTCATGGTGATCTTGTGTTGGATGTTGTAACGAGTATTGGGTGATGAATTTATTAAACAACTCTTCAAATGTCTTGATACCGTGTATACCTTGATATTTTATGCTACTCTAAATGTGTGAATCTAACTAAGAAACATGAAAGACAAAACACCAAGGACACCTCAAGATTAGCCAAAAGAGAGTTAGAATAAGAAAGGAAATAGATAAACAAAATAGGACAATATCACCTTCCTTGTTGTTGGTTGCTCCTTGATTAGCCTTCGATTTGAATAGCTTGTGTGCTCCTTAGATGGTAGATTGAATGACTAAAATGCAAGATTCTATAGGCAAGATGACTAGCAAAGATGATTAGTTGATTGCAAATGCTTGAGGATTCAAATGGACAGCATGTAGGTATGGAAGTGAAAAGTGTTGAGAATGCAAAATAACAGCATAAGGGTGCTCAAATCTAAAGTCTTGTGGAAATGCCCTTGAGGAGGGGGTATTTATAGAAGAATTTGAATTCTCTAGAGAATTCAAGGGTCAAGATTGCTCCAACAAGGCCAAGATGAAGGGCTATGGTGGGTTGAGAACCCACAAGCCCTCACATCTTGACATGTGGAGGGTGAAGTGGACAAGAGGATATGAGGTGGAGATGAGTTGTCAAAAAGGTACATGAGGTGGAAAAGGACATGCACCTTGGGGGATGAGAGGATTTCCACAAAAAGGGATTTCTTGTCCCCAAGTGGGAGTGAAAGGGACTTTTGAGGAATTTTGGAATTCCTCAAAAATCTACATGGGAAAATGAAAGATGGTTGGGGGAATAAGTGTGAATTAAAAATTCACATTCATAGGATGATCTAGAGGATAAAAGGTGGGCTCCAAAAAGGTGGGACTTGGTCACATGTGGAGATTGTGACAAGTCCAAGGTTCTAGAAGCCTTGGGAGAATGGAATGTGAATTAAAAATTCACATTTAAAGGAGGGGAATCTAGAGCAAATAAATGTGAATTAAAAATTCACATAGGAGAGAGGGTTAACATCAAAAAGGAAAAAAGGAAGAATTGACCAAAAAGAGGTGCTAAATTTAGTTAATGATTTTGGTTAAGGTTGTGCAAATATTGGATTAGGCTAATTAACAGAAGGCTAGAGGCAAGTGGCAAATGTTGGAGGATGTGACAAGGAGAGAGAAAGTGAGGAATTTTAAATTGATTTTTAAATCAAAAGGAGGATAAGTGACTAAATTAAATAAATTAGTGTATTTATTTAATTTAGAGAGGAATAAGGTAAAAGACAAAGTATTAATTATTAAATTAAATACTTTATCAGTATGAGACACAGGGGGTAATATTAATTTAATAAATTAATATTAATATGATAGGCGTGAACGCAACAAATTTAATCATATGGAAGTGATTAAATTTAGGTATCTACATTTTGCCCCTCTTCGAAATATTGTTGAAATAACAATGTTTCGAAGAAAAGTGAATGTCAAGGATTGATGCCCCGGCCTGATGAAGAAGAAAGAGGATGCCCCAGTGTCTGGTTTGAAATGGAAGGAAGTGGTAGGGTATGCCCCCTCGAGAGGGCGGTTGGGGAAGAAAGAAGGGGCCCCGGACGACGTCTCGATAAAGGGAAATGGAGGGGACCGTTAGATAGAGGGCGAAAAATTAAGCAAGTTTGCCTTTGGAACGGAGTGGATCGGACGTACGGTTTGCGAATGGCGGCCCCGGGAAGTTTGGAATTAGTTGGCGGAATAAAAAGGTAAATAAAAGATAAAAAATACCTTTTTTGGGAGGGAGGGGTTAAAAGGTAATTTGAAAAAATTACCTGGCTCACTTGCACTGTAGCAGCTGAGCGGACGAGTGGAGAGGAGAGAAAAACGAAGGAGACGATGCCGACAGACAACGACACCGCGATCGTGCACCGGGCGGATGGAGTACGGGCAATGTACCGCGAGGGCACAGGCGGACAGCAGGTGAGTTAAAAAACAAAAACCCCCCCTTTTGTGATTTACGCAATTTTTGACGTAAAAAATAAATTTAAAAATGCGGGTTTTGTCGGGGACGGGAAAAAATAAAATGGGTTGTTAAA
>VDFB02210081.1:0-24419 GCA_007258455.2 Sequoia sempervirens
GTTGATAATAAAGATAAAGATATGTTTAGACCTTACATAGTTGATACTAGTTATGGGTTTGGTGCTTATCTCTTAACATAGCTTGATAGACCACCCCTTAAGGAACCTATTAATTCTATGCATTTGCATTAGTATTATCTCTAATCCCTTTGAATAGTATGATTGATAAAGCAGTGTTGTTTAAAGTTATTTGTTGTTATTCCAAATAACTTTCACATTGCTTCATTCTTGACAACTATTTTATGTGTGTCTTGAACACTAAGGTAATTATTTAAGTTCATTTTATAATTTATTTAGGCTTCATACTATTCACCTTCATGTTATGTTAAGTTAGATGTTTATATCAATATAGGTGTTTTTAATTTAACACATTCTCTTCCAATTAATAATGTTATATCTACATTAAAACTAAAATATGTTTTACACTAGATCAAATTAATCCTGTTTTACACTTTCCCCTTGAGTGTTAAGATGATTCACAATACTTTAAGCTCGTGTAATGAAATCTTGAATAGACTCAACTTCCATCCTCAAATTTTCAAAATCTCTAAGAAAGGTTTGAATTCTTACCAATCTTATTTTATCAAATCATTGGTATACAGTTTGTAGGGCCTCCCATGCATCCTTTGAATTTTCATACCATTTATACGGGGAAAAATTGAAATATCCAATGTAGATTAGATGGCAAATAGAGCTCAATTGTAATTTTTTTCCTCTTTCAACTAGTTCATTGATTTATAGTTAAAGCACTTAACACATTTAGATCTGAAGGTTTTGTGTATCCTCCTTCTACTAATTCCCATAGATCTTGGGATAATAGTAGGGTCTTCATCTTTATACTCCAATGGTCATATTTGTCTCTAATAAATAAAAAAGCTGAAATGGAAAATTATCAAAATTTTCCATTCTAATATTTCTTGGAGAGAACCATTAACCTCTAGCTGCTCGCAAAAAAAACAAAAAAATTGCAACCTACTCTGATACCAATTGAAAGATAATGCTCTAACACCATATTGAATGAATAGAAAAGCTGAAAATAATTTCTGTATATTCAACTATGTAAAAGGAAGTAAACTAAAAATAGTTAACTATAGTAATCCTTAACAAAAAACTCTAGAAAGGTTCAATGATCATGTTGAATATAAACTAAAAATATTTAAGTAGACTTTATCGCTAAAGACACTACATGCTACAATTTATTAACTAAAAAATGAAAATTGAAGAAAACTACAGTGGAACTAGAGATGACTGAAGTGAATGCATGACAAAAATCATGTCTTCAATATTGCCTCGGCCTATTGAAGAGTCTCAATGTTTATTGATATAATATTGGGCTTTCATCCCTAAGATTTATTTTTATTTATAGTGGATAGACCATCAATCTATAGAGTAGATCAACCTGAATCTTTTTTTAGTGTAAACAATAGTAGATCGTTTAATAATAGTGTTTAATATTAGAATAAAGGAAATCTTCCCTTACAATGAATAAGCCCACATCTTAGAGAGCTAAGGACTGAAGTATTAGGTCATAAGGATATAAATAGGAGAATGAAGATCCTAATGCAGAGAAGATCTTGAATGAAACCAACCCTCCATTAAAAACTAATTGTAGTCTACATAAAACAAGACCTTTCAACAATTCAAGACTGGAGGATTTTTTACCTCTTACAAAACCCTTTTTAACAAAATAAAGTTGTTTCCATATACAAAGTTTTTTTCCCTTTTCACGGTACTCTTGGATTTTCTTTAGTTTTAGACTTTTAGTTCTCCTTGTAGGATCATTTTTTTCACATGTTGCTTCCTCCATGCAATTTTCCCATAAAATTTTTTGAGCTTAACATTTTAGCAAATTATGTCCTAAATATAGATGATACAATCCAAAACTCGAAATGCATATTCCAAATGAAGGAGCTAAGAACAAAGAAATAATCAAGAGTCATTCCCAAGTACAAAATACCCTAATTACCCTCAATTGATTCAAGGTTTAAAGCATCTTTAAAACAGTAATAAAGCACCCAGATACTGGAAAATAAAAAAACATATAGAAGTAAAAAAAATTGGACACAACTGGTGATGCAAATTCCCTCTAAACAAAATACAGGAAATAAGAGAGTTTGACTTCTAAATTCAATTGGGCTACTTCTAGGGAGGAGGTCTATTCCAAGTATGGTAAATCTTGAATAATCATATTATAAAAAAATTTGTATATGGATATGAATGATCATTATCAGGAATGCAAAAGACAGCTTGCGAAGATTTATCTATAGCAAGCATGCATTAAACTGCCTCTTTTCCTCTCAAAATAAACCACATTATATTCGCGTATTTGATTCAGCTTAAAAAATGAACCCTCGTAATGCAAAAAACCTAACAAGATTCACCCAAGATTTACCATACTAAGGAAAAGAAACAATTAAATTTCAATATAATTACTGCCAATTACATTGATTAAAATTAAAAAATAAATAAAAGGGTAGCTCAGGAAGTACTCTCTATGAGCCAGTAGGTTTTTATTCCTCTACATAAGAATATGATAGGACAATAAAACATAGAACAGTCTCTTAACAAGGCACTCTCTCTATTTGAAAACAATGTCTAAATGCTAAGGCTTTTTCGATAGCAGCGTTTCGACGGTTCAAAGTCTTAAGGAAAATACAGTCTTCCCATAATAGTGATCGAACACCAAAAACGTTAAGGCTGTTTTGGTAGGCAACGTTTCCATGGTTCAAAGTCTTGGAAAATATAGTCTTCTGATAATAGTGATCGAACACCAAAGACGGAACATGTTTCAAGATGGCGAGGAGCAGTGTTGATGAATTTCTCAAGCAACGCTTCTCTGCCTTGATCTAAGCTTGGGCTATGCCAATGGAAGATTATCCTCACATGCTCTACTCCTCTCGGCAACGCATCCCATGCATTTACGTCAACAACCTTATCAAACTCCTTCTCTGGCACACCATCCAACAACACCACAACGGGAGCGCGATGGAGTTCTCTCAACAGGGAAAAAGCACCCAGAGAAACAGGGCCCACAGGTTCGTGCATGTTGCTGGAATTGCCAAGAAAGGCGAGAGTTTGGATTGAGGGCATGGCCTTCACCAATTCCATATACTCTTTCATGCACCCTCTTGCATCAAAGGTAACATGTGCCAAAGTGACTTTGGGTAGCCTTGACCCTATAATTCTCAGCTTTGCTTCACCTATCCTACGCTTCTGCTGTGTGAGGTCATGCCATCCAAAAAAGGAAAAGAAGGCAAACTCTAATTCCAGTGGGGAGGTCAGCGTTGCATACGCGTCCAGCTCCTCAATGCCCAATTTGAAGTGGAATCTGGCATGCTTGAGGCGGGGGCAGGCCTGCAGAAAGGCTGTGTGGACACGTGGCGGGTTGAATAGGGAATAGTGCCAATAATATTCCAGCCTGGGGCAGTTTCTCCCCACAATGTCTAACGTCACCAAGGCCTTGTGCTCTCCTCCTCTCACATATTCCAGCTGCGAGTCCACTTCCAGCCGTTGTAGCTGCTGCTGAGATGAAAGAAACTTGTGGAGGAAGTAACCATGCGCAAGGATGTCCACCACGCGCGGTGTGCCCGCATAGAGGTCGATTTCCGGGTGGGTGGAAAAGAAAAAGTATCCCAGAATGGCGTTCACTGTTTCCTCATTGTATTTGTGGTGGCCGTGAACATCATAGCAGAAACGGAGGCTCACGAAGCGGCTGCGTGAGAAGTGATTGATGAAGGGGTGGAGCATTCAACGAGTAAAGATCTAGGGTTGGACTTTAATGGCGCCCCTGCTTCTCCTGCTCCTCTAAAGTTAGATGTGTTACCGCAGGCACCTATGCATCATGCTTCCGCTTCTTTGGTGTCTCTGTCAGGCGCCCAAAATTCAGCAAGTAAATAGATTTCTGTCCACTGGCCAGATTAATTTGACTTTTTTTTGTTTTTTGATTCATGTTATTCTGAAAACTTTGTGTGCCTGCAGACGAAGGATCCGAAATGTGCAGCCCAAATAGGCTCGACCTCAAGAAAGCGCCTTCTGAGAGTTGCAACCCTAATGGAAATGACAATGTGCAGGAGGATTTTACAGGCGAGAAAGGATTATTGAGGATCAGAAATGAACAAGAGGACCATGTTGTTAAAAGGAGCCACAGATTGTCAGCAGAAGAGTCTGTTTATTTGGAAAAATGCTTCAAAGAGAACCCTAAAATTAAATACGTATGTGTACTTTTCACCATTTAATAACATTTTGTTTTATTGTATGTAACTTATCCCTTGCTTAATCCCATAGCCATCAAAGTTTTATATATAAACCCAGTAAAATATTTCCTTTTATTGTTGGGACTATAAGAACAGAAGATTCAATAGATGATAGACAGTAACTTGTTTTTATTTGATACCCTTATCAGTCAAAGTTTTTAATAGAGATTTTCATTTGCTTACTGTCATAAATTGTTTGATCTGCCGTTCCTCCTCAAAGATCTATATGCTGTTTGTTATATTTAGGCCACAGAAATTTACTTGTTAATGTTGGCTCTGATTTAGTTTCAACTTTTAGTTTCAATCTATTAATTGTTACTTCTAGAATCCACCCAGATATTTAGAGAACCAACTGTTAAAAAGGATATTGATTTTAGGGGTAGATTTTAAGATCACCGCTGGAAATCATTTCCTACATATTGAAAATTGAAACCGAAATTGCTTTTACTGAATATTACAATCCACTCGTGATTATGATAGGTAATGTTCATGGTTTTGTTTGGTAGAGATCTGTTTTAATTCTTCAAATGTGTTTTGTGAAATAATGTAAGACATTCTGGAATGAAGGAATATGAAGATAAATTATATAGATTATTTTGTACAAATATCATTCTTAAATTCATTTTGCTATTCAATATTTGAATACAAATTCATATTAATCTTTTCAGTATCATCATGTTGATATCTGAATACAAGTAAGAGGTATTTTTGACATAAAAATTTAAATGGTGTTATAAGTTAACTGGGCTTAACTTTGGGGAATCCGAATGGTTAAGCATGTTTGAGTTGGAGTAGTACTGGAACGTATGACCTCCAAAGAAGGCCCAATGCTTCACCTCTATCGTCTAGACACAATAAATGCTAACTGAACAATTCATTTTCATAAAAAGATAGATGCTTATGAATTACTATTTATAAAATATGCATCAATAAATCTGACTAGAAACCTATACGATTGAATCTCACAAACTGATGGTGATTACAATCTTTTATATCATACCTATAAAAGATGGATTAATAATATCCTATCGCTCAGTGGAACATTCTTTTAGTTGTTTAAAATATCAGTACATATGGTCTCTGTATTTATTTTATTTTTGTTTTTGTGTTTACAGAGCCGAAAGGAAGGCCTGGCCAGGCAGCTAAATATCAGCCCTTGACAGTTGCAAGTTTGGTTTCAAAATAGGAGGGCAAGGTAATAATCTCACCCATATACTAATTCATTTCATCATATATCATAGAGTTATGAGTAATACAATACCAATTTATTTTAATAAAACTTGCAGGGCCAAGTCGAAGAAAATCGAAATGGATGGTAATGTGTTGGAGAGAAACATCAAGAAATTAAGGAAGGAAAACAAGCGACTCAAGAAAGAGTTGACAGAAATGAAGGCTCTGAAACAGGTAACGGAAACACCATCCGCATCGGACACTAGTTATATTAGGGAAATATCTTGCTTCATACTCTGAGTTCTTTTGAGCATTTTATTTTCTTCAGTTTGTTCAAGCATATTGGTCTGTATTGGTTCTACGTCGGTGTAATTTATTTATATTTTATTTTTCAACACATTTAGGGTTTTTAAAGCTAATACTTTTTCGTATTCTAATTATTATATTTTTTTTGTTTTTTTGTATACTTACTTAAGGAGACTAAGGATGAACATGTTCCGCCGCTCGGCACAAAGGACTTCAGCAGGGATGAATTTGGAGCAGCAGGTGTCCTTTCGATCCTTTTCAGGATGAAAGATCAATGGTGTGAGTTAAAAAAGTGTAATTTTTAAGTTAGAATGGAGTGAATTCCATTCACTATTATATATGACACTATATGTTATAACATAAATTGAGTGAGTAGTGTTTCATGATTGAAATGTATATTGTGATTGCAATTAATATACTTTGTTGGTTTACAAACACACAGCATTACACAACGTGGAAAATAAAAGTAATGCAGGTGAAGCATTGGGCCTTCTTTGGAGGTCACACATTCGAGTACTAGGCATGTTCAGTTAGCATTTATTGTGTCTAGGCGATAGAGGTGAAACATTGGGCCTTCTTTGGAGGTCACACGTCCAGTACTACTCCAACTCAAACATGCTTAACCATTGGGATTCCCCAAAGTTAAGCTCAGTTAACTTATAACACCATTTAAATTTTTATGTCAAAAATACCTCTTACTTGTATTCAGATATCAACATGATGATACTGAAAAGATTAATATGAATTTATATTCAAATATTGAATAACAAAATGAATTTAAGAATGATATTTGTACAAAATAATCTATGTAATTTATCTTCATATTCCTTCATTCCAGAATGACTTACATTATTTCACTAAACACATTTGAAGAATTAAAACAGATCTCTACCAAAAAAAACCATGAACATTACCTATCATTATCAAGAGTGGATTGTAATATTCAATAAAAGCAATTTCGGTTTTAATTTTCAATATGTAGGAAATGATTTCCAGCGGTGATCTTAAAATCTACCCCTAAAATCAATATCCTTTTTAACAGTTGGTTCTCTAAATATCTGGGTGGATTCTAGAAGTAACAATTAATAGATTGAAACTAAATACTGAAACTAAATCAGAGCCAACATTAACAAGTAAATTTATGTGGCCTAAATATAACAAACAGCATATAGATCTTTGAGGAGGAACGGCAGATCAAACAATTTTTGACAGTAAGCAAATGAAAATATCTATTAAAAAACTTTGACTGATAAGGGTATCAAATAAAAACAAGTTACTGTCTATCATCTATTGAATCTTCTGTTCTTATAGTCCCAACAATAAAAGAAAATATTTTACCGGGTTTATATATAAAACTTTGATGGCTATGCGATTAAGAAAGGGATAAGTTACATACAATAAAAAAAATGTTATTAAATGGTGAAAAGTACACATACGTATTTAATTTTAGGGTTCTCTTTGAAGCATTTTTCCAAATAAGCAGACTCTTCTGCTGACAATCTGTGCCTCCTTTTAACAACATGGTCCTCTTGTTCATTTCTGATCCTGAACAATCCTTTCTCGCCTGTAAAATCCTCCTGCAAATCGTCATTTCCGTTAGGGTTGCAACTCTCAGAAGGCGCTTTCTTGACGTCGAGCCTATTTGGGCTGCACATTTCGGATCCTTCGTCTGCAGGCACACAAAGTTTTCAGAATAACATGAATCAAAAAACAAAAAAAGTCAAATTAATCTGGCCAGTGGACAGAAATCTATTTACTTGCTGAATTTTGGGCGCCCGGCAGAGACACCAAAGAAGCGGAAGCATGATGCATAGGTGCCCGCGGTAACACATCTAACTTTAGAGGAGCAGGAGAAGCAGGGACGCCATTAAAGTCTAACCCTAGATCTTTACTCGTTGCAGATGGATGGCGTCACGCTTTTGAAACGCATGTCCACCCTACGACGGTGCTCGTATAAATATTTGGCCTGGGATGCCACACCCCTGCAACACGATATCAAGTTTGCAACATCTTTCAAGGATAGCTTTTCCCCTATTTTAATTATTATCTCATTCGGGAGCTCTGCCAACTTCATACCAGTAAGCCTTGACCTTCTCCTTCCTTCTCTCAATTCGCTCATCCTGCACAAAACCTGAATAAAATCATTCATGTTGATTTCAAGCTTCAGGATCATATTATGCAATTAACGAAATTTACAATTTGAATTTGAGAGAACGCCTGCAGAGCAAGTCTTAATTCATGGACGGACTTAAACAGCGCACATTAAGCGTCGTGTGCGCTCCTCTTTATAGAAATTTATATTATAATTTTAAATATACATATATTGATAGTTAGCAATTTATCACCATGGCAATTCACTGGGCAAAAAATTAATTGCATAAAGTTTTAGCCATTAATTTTCCCTGGCAGTGAATTTTCCTAGAGCCATCATTTACAGTGTTTGAGTCAATATACTTAGGCCATCCCAATACACACACTTCAACAGCCTTAGGCCATCCCAATACATACACTTCCTGCATCTCGCTTTCTTCATTTACTTCTATCCCCACTCTTAGCTACTATCCAAAAGAGTTACAATTGTAGACTGGTTAGACCCGCCCCAAACTACCTAGCAACACATACCAACAGACCCATTTCGCATATTTTGATTACAAACCAAAAACCAAAAAGGAAACTTCACCGGCTACTTAGGGTTTTCATTAACATTTATATAATAAAAATAAAAATATATAATATTTTATATAAAAATATGATTTGATCATTTAAGAGAAACAAAGATGGTTGCATGCATTACAGAAATATATTACAAAAAGATGTTACATAACGCAGTTAAAGAAAGAGAGAAGGAGAAACAGAGTTGCAATTAAGGGGACCCACACTAAGCATCAATGCTTAGTGTATGTTGTTTAAGCCTACCCTTAATTTAGGGCTTTTCCTATTTCTTAGAACAATGTTTTTTGAATATATATCAGTAAATAGATTACATTTAAGTAAATAGATTACATTTAATCCATGGAAAAAGAGAGAGTGCTTACTTGTGAGATGATTCAGTTCATAAAATTTGACTAAGTTCAACACTTGTTACTTGCCTGATGCTTTATTTTCAAGCATGCGAATGAGCACAAGCTGTAGAATAAGGATAAAATTTAGGTGAAAGACATGAATCAATGGTATCAAACTACCAAATACATAAAACTTAAACTCTAAAGATCCTGATTCAACAATGAAGCACAACTGAACATAGAAACATAAAATAACAAAGCAATGATACCATAATTCCTATGCCATGGTTGAATCACCTTCATTGCTCTTCTCCATTTTGCTTTAGATGTTAGCTTGCCCTCAGATTTGTATTATGCAAGAATATCAAACATATTGGTTGTAATTAGTCAATTAGTATCAAAATGAAAGGGATAGGTCTATTTTATAGAAAACTAAATTTGAATGAAGGGTCAAGATTAAATGATGGAAATCAATGGATGAGATTGCTTTGAGAAGAAAGATAATAGGGTTAGGGCTAAAATAGGGTTTAGTTAAGGATGGATGGTGGAGATTAAAAGTTAATAAAACCTTATCAAGGTTGAGATGATAGATAAGATTTGGCACCGATAGAGAGGTAGTTGGAATAAATTAAATGGCATCAGAAAATTCACCGTCAGTTAGAAAATTCATCGCCAACAATTCAAAAATTCATCGCAAGGAAAATTAACCACCATGAAAACAAACTTTTAATGTGATGAATGTGTCAAGTGAATTGAACCAACTTAATGTGATGAGTGTGGCAATGAATAATTAAATAATAAAAGCAATTATTTAATTATAAGTAAAAGGATTAATCACTAACGTAACTAAATAAATATTAATTTATTTAATTAATCAAAAAGAAAATAAATTAATTAAATAATTAAAATTATTTAATTAATAAAGAAAATGATTTTAGAGAATAATTGAATAATAAAAACAAATTATCTTACATATTTTATAAACAAGAATGCATGTTCTAGAAATTGAATGTATCATGAGCATCAAACTCAATATTCAAGGGATTAAATATATACTATAACTGAATTATATCCACAATTATTAGTTTTTCCCAATCTTACAAGCCTTTCAAATATTGCTGAATACATGCAATCCTACTTTTCAAGTTCGAACTCAATCTCTCTCTCTCTATATATATATATATATTTATAGATTATTAATAAATTGCTTTGATAACTTATAACTTACTAAATATAAGAAGGAAATTATTTTCATGTGAATAAGATTGTATTTAGAGATTTTTGTTTTGGATATTTAAATATATTTTTTATTATGATTGTAGAAATATTATTATATAAACAAAAATAATAAAATAAAATGAACATATATTTATAATTTTTAAATAAACAAAATAAAATAATTTTTAACTAAAAAAATTATATTAATAAAAATGGTTATTCTAATAAAAAAGTAAATAATAAAAATAAATAAAAAATGTTTGAATAAATACTAAAACAAAACAATTCTTTAAATAAATAATACAAATAAAATTAATAATTTTTTAATGTAAAATAAAATAACTTTTTGTGAATAAAATATTTTTAAATAAATAAAATTAGTCAATATATTTAAAATAATATTTTTCTTTTAAAAAAAATATAAAATTATAATAAATAAAATATAAAAAATATATTCATGTGGTCCAATTTGTTTCTATATACATGGAGATAAAATAGAAGGAAGGAAATATTATTATATTTATTAACAAACTAAAATTTTAAAGCTAAAATTAAAAACTTAAAAGTAAATCAAAATTCATTATAATTTTTTTATTATTTTTAATTTTAAAACTTAAATTATTAATTTTATATATTTTTATTTTGTGGTAAATTAATTTGAAAAAAAATAAAAATAAATGATGAAGTGTTTGAATTTTTATAATTGTTTAATTCATTCCATAAAAACAATTACCTTGTTAAAATCTTTATGAATTTGTTATTTGTGTTAGAATAGATCCACACCTCAAGATATAAATGCCCAAGTTCTCTAAATTATAACTAAGTCATGCTACAAAGTTAACATATAGAAATATTAATAGCCATGATATTTTATTATTATTAATTTTCATTTATAATTTTCTATATATGGAAAAATTTAAATATCCCCACCATATTTCACTCATACTATCTATCCATTTGAGAGGAAGGGAAAATTACCTCATTATTCTTTTTGGCAATCATGGCTGCTATTTGAAAAGCTCTATATGCAAGGAGGGGGGAAATTATCATGTTGAAGCAAAGAAGGGTCCTTTGTGAATCCAATTCACATGTAGTGGTTTTAATGTTGACTGAGAGGCGGTTGTATGGGGGTAATTGGCGGTTAGCTATAGTTATTCATCAAATTATTAGTTTCAATGTGTAAGAATTGGCTATGAAGGTAGCCACTCAAGAGTTGGATGCCTAATAGAAGGAACAAGCATAAGAGAGATAAAAACAATATGACAAGAATAAACTTTATTCTGCCAATGATGCAAATAGAATGTAATGTGCCAAAGTACATAGGAGACCCCTTGGTTATATAGCCAAGGTGAGTACATAGAAGGGCATAAGATTATGAAAAGTGCCGTAATCTAATGATATGAGACAACTATGGAAAGCTATCACTCCACCTAAAGTGGAAAAGTGATAATGTGATAATCACCACAAATGGTGGATCACCCACAAAAGGTGGAGAGGTAATCACATGATGTGTCCATGAAAAGTGGAAATTCTCCAACTACCTCTTATGTGGTCCCTAGGTAAACTTAACTAAGGTGTAATCATGATGTAGGACAAGGTACAACACTTTTAATCACGCCAACACCCCCGATTAAGTGCAACTTAGGGAGAATGTACACACAAGCAAACAATGCAAGATGGGTCCCAACAAGTAGGCCATGTTAGGTACCCATGTACAAATGCAATGCAATATCTCATAACGCAGAGAAAAGGAGAAAGTCACATAGGAAAAAACTCCCCCCTGAAAGAGAGATAAAAAAAAAACAAAAACTACACTCAAAAGATGAGAACGGAAAAACCTCAAGTGAGGAAAAAGCCCCCCAAAAGAGAGATTGAAGAATTCAAGTGACCTCCTCAGATGAAACATCCTGCTCCCCAAGAGAGCTCATAAATGATGATATATACTCTCAGTGAAGGATTCAGTGAAGATATCTACAACCTATAGTGCTATAGGACAATACTACAAATCAATGACCCGCTCATGTATCAGCTCCCGAATGTAGTGCATATGAGTCTTGATGTGTTTGGTCCTTTGACGTTGAATTGAATTATTCGAGATCTGGATGACACTCTACTTGTCACAATGAATGACTATAGGGCATGGAATAGTGAAGCCAAACTCAGTGAGAATATTCTAAAGAAAATAGCCTTAGTAGCAGAATTAACAGCCCCTTGATACTCATCCTCAGTCGAAGAAAGAGAAATAGCGTGTTTCCTCTTACTCTTCCAAAAAATGGGGCCAAAACCAAGATGAAAGTTGTAGCCATAAATGGGCTTACGATCATCAAGATCGCCAGTCCAATTAGAATCTATATATCCCACAAAGGTAAGTCCTGTAGTTGCTTCATAGTGAATCCAATGATGATGTGTACCGTATATGTAATGTAAGATGCATTTGGCTACTTTCCAATGAAGCTAATATGGTTCCTACATGAAGCATGAAACAATGCCAACTGCAAAGGAGATATTAGAGTGTGTGTGAGTCAAGTAGATGAGTCTCCCAATAAGTTGATGATACAAAGTGGCATCAACAAGTGTAGTAGAAAAATTAGCCTAAAGCTTGACTCTTGAAAGAAAGGGAGTTAGAGCAGGCTTACAATCAGCCATGTGAAACTGAGCTAAAAGATCAAGAGCATACTTGGGTTGAGAAAGAGACATCCTAGAAGTTGATTAAGTGATCTCAATCTTGAGAAAGTAATGCAAAAGGCCCAAGTTAGTCATAGAGAATCTATCCTACAAAGTAGATTTGACACTGCTAATGATGGATGAGGTACTCCCTATAATGATCAAGTCATCAACATAAAGCACAAGAAGTAAATGAGAATCATCCTATCACAATATGTAGAAATTCAGATCTAAATGACACTTGGTGAATTCTGCTGAGAGAAGAAGGGAATCCATCTTAGCATACCAAGCCCTAACAACCTATTTAAGGCCATAGATAAACTTCCTCAATCTCCAAACCAAAGATGAATATTGTAGGAATCCCTATGGCTGCTCCATGTAAATCTCCTGATGAAGATCGCCATGAAGAAATGTATTCTTCACATCCATCTTATGTACAACCCAACCATGAGTTGCAACAATAGTAAGTGTCAAGCAAATGGAGTTCATCTTAGCAATGAGTGCAAAGCTCTCTATATAATTAACACCTGGAACTTGTGAGAAACCTTTCGCCATAAGCTGAGCCTTGCATTTATCCAAACCTCCATCCATTGCATACTTGGTCGAATAGATCCACTTACATCAAACCATATTTTCGGACCCTTAGGGAGAGGAACTAAATCCCATGTGTGGTTCCTCATCAAAGAACTATACTCTTCCTCCATTGCTAAATCTCATTCAGGAATTCCTTAAGCCTCCTTAAAGGATTCTAGATCTGAAGCACTAGCAATATAAGCATGTGAAAACTGTGATGTTCTGACTGAGTCCTTCAAATATTTCAAGGATCCTGAACAAGAGAACCTATTAACTCAAGAATCTATCGAACCTAAGGAGGCCTAGTAGGAGATGAAGGACAAGGCTCCTCAACTGCAAGTGGACGTTGTGAAGGTATGATCCTACAAGTTGGAGTTGAGGGAGAATCACCATTTCAGTCACTATCAACACTTTCCACTATGGAGGAAGGAAGAGGAGGATTAGAGGCCAAGCTAGGAGAGCTTTCCTTAAAGTGAAAAATCCTCTCAAGGAATAGCTCATGTGTCTCTAGATCCAAAATTCTATATGGCTTAACACCTTCAGTATATCCAAAAAAGATGCAAGTCGTACTTTGAGGTTCCCATGCCTTGCGCTTCTCTGGAGGTATGCGTGTCCAAGCTAAGCAATCAAAAACTTTGAAGTGTCTCACAACTGGTTTTCTACCACACCAGGCCTTAAAAGGAGTCATACCCTTCAAAGCCTTATTGGGAACCCAATTTTGGATGTGTGTGGTAGAACTGATAACTTCTACCCAAAATTTTGGACAAGGAGAAAAAGCATGAATCATGTAGCTAGCCATCTCCTCAAGGGTCCTATTCTTCCTTTCAACAACACCATTATGTTGTGGAGTGTATGCAACTAAATGTGAAGATCAATCCCCTCAAGAGCACAAAATTCCTGAAGTTTATTTTTCACATATCCCCTTCCATTTTTTGTGCCAAGAATCTTGACTTGATTCCTTGATTTCTTCTCAATATGAGCTTTCAATGCTATAAATTTGTCAAACACTTCACTCTTGTGAACAAGAAAATAGATGCTTGTGAAGTAGGAGTAGTCATCAATGAGGGTGACGACATAGAAAGCCTTTTTAAATGATGGAATTGGAAATGGACCCACTACATTAGTGTGAATGAATTGTAAATGGATTTTTATGCTAGGGATGGTCCTCTTTTGTACCCAAATACACTGAATCAATCTGAGCTACATTGGATCGACGATTTCCCTTAAGAGTCCAAAGTGCTAAAAGGAAACAATCTTTGAAGGGTATTTCTTTAAAAATGTGATGCTTACAGACTCTCTATCTGAGGCTATGGGATCATGTTGGGACCATCTACAAAAATATCTCTTATTTATTTCTATCTCGGAGGTGTATTCCTATGGTGATGACTTTTCAGCGGAGGGAAAAGTTGCCAGATGCAAGCAATGTAATGTTGCAAAGTGGTGCAACTTTCATTCTGCAACTCATACAACCAAACAAACTATTCCAACACATCCAAATGGGTATGTTTACGTGAGTGATGGTCCTCTTTTGCACCCAAATACACCGAATCACTCTGAGCTACATTGTACCAACGATTTCTCTTAAGAGTCTATAATGCTAAAAGGAAACAATCTTTGAAGGGCTATTTCTCAGAGACCATGACACTTACAGACTCTTCGTTTGAGGCTATGGGATTATGTTGGGACCATCTACAAAAACCTCTCTCAGTTTTTTCTCTCTCGGAGGAATTTTCCTATGGTGATGATTTTTCAATGGAGGGAAAAGTTTCCAAATGCAAGTAGTGTAAAGTTGCAAAGTGGTGCAGCTTTCATTCTACAACTCATACGATGAAACAAACTATTCCAACATGTCTAGATGGGTATGTTTACGCTAGAGATGGTCCTCTTTTGTACCCAAATATGCAGAATCACTCTAAGGTAAATTGGACCGACAATTTCTCAGAGATTGTGAGGCTTACAAAATTTTTGTTTGAGGCTATGGGATTGTGTTGGGACCATCTACAAAAACCTCTCATTTTTTGCTATCTCAGAGGCATTTTTCTTTGGTGATGACTTTTCAGTGGAGGGAAAAGTTTCCAAATGCAAGCAGTGTAAAGTTGCAAAGTGGAGCAACTTTCATTCCGCAACTCGTATAACCAAACAGACTGTTCCAACACATCCAGATGTGTACTTTTACACTAGGTATGGTTCTCTTTTGCACCCAACTATGTCTGTAGTTGAGTTTGTAAGTTACAACTTGGTAACATCAATGAAATGTGGGGGAAACAAGATATAAGGTTGGATCAAGCTTGTGCAGGTTCTAACAATGTCATCTTTAATTGTAATTGTGTTGTTCAAAGCCACCTAGCTCTTGCATCAGAAAAATATTACGCAATCAACTTGAACATTATGCACACCCAAATACCTTTTTTACACTTTGCTAGATTAAAGACTCAATTACATTGGAAATGACCTTCACATGACATTTTTACATTTTTTTTTGCAAAAGTGGCAAGCCACTTTAATTTATTATATATAAATAGTAGATATTACAAAACTTGGTTCAAACAAGCATATCTCGGTAGGAAAGAACCAGGAAGAAAACCTCTGGTTGTAGCTCGATTAATTACAATAAGTTATTACAAAAAATTTCCAATAACAATAACAAAGCATACACCTACATATAAATGATGCCTATACACACTTATGACCTTTTTACATTGTTTCACATTTTAAAAATTTCCTATTGGAGGCATTCAGGGCATATTCTTCCACAAGAGTAGTATGTTCACATTCTGGATTGACAAGCACCTGTACAAACCATCAAGGTAGTAGTTAAACTACATATAATAGAAAAGATACTTAGAATAAAAGATGCTTAAAATAACAAATCTATAATATTGTAATCTATCGCATACCTCTTCATTTGGATCAGAGATGGCTATTGTTGCAGTAGGTCCATGATCAATCATGCCAAAAATATCACAAAACTTGTCAAATGAGAAATCTATATTATCACAATAGAAAATATGCTTAGACTAACAAATCTATATTAATCTAAACAACCTAAATGATGATGAATTGGTAATGCACACTATAAAAAATGCTTAGAATAACCAGTCTATATTATTCTAAATGACCTAATTGATGATGAGATGGTAATGCAAATGATAAAAGAAACTTAGAATAACCAATCTATATTATTGTAATCTATCACATACCTCTCTAAAAGGATCAAAGATGGCTATTGTTGCAGTAGGTCCATGATCAATCATGCCAAAAATATCACAAAAGTTGTCAAATGAGAAATCTATATTGTCACAATAGAAAAGATGCTTAGACTAACAAATCTATATTAATCTAAACAACCTGAATGATGATGAATTGGTAATCCAAACTATAAAAAATGCTTAGAATAACCAATCTATATTATTCTAAATGACCTAATTGATGATGAGATGGTAATGCAAACTATAAAAGACACTTAGAATAAACAATCTATATTATTGTAATTTGTCGCATACCTTTCCGAAAGGATCAAAGTTGGCTATTGTTGCAGTAGGTCCATGATCAATCCTGCCAAAAATATTGCAAAAGTTGTCAAATGAGAAATCTATATTGTCACAACAAAAAAGATGCTTAGACTAACAAATCTATAAATTAATCTAAACAACCTAAATGATGATGAATTGGTAATACAAACTATAAAAAATGCTTAGAATAACCAATCTATATTATTCTAAATGACCTAATTGATGATGAGATGGTAATGTAAACTATTAAAGATGCTTAGAATAACCAATCTATATTATTGTAATCTATTGTATACCTCTTTGAAAGGATCAAAGGTGGCTATTCTTGTAGCAGGTCCATGATCAATCGTGCCAAAAATATCGTAAAATTTGTTAAATGAGAAATCTATATTGTCACAATATAAAAGATTCTTAGAATAACCAATCTATATATTAAATTATAAATGACCTAATTGATGATGCATAATGAACTTAAGCATAATGAACCTAAGCATTGTACCTTCCATTCATGAAAATATTATTCAAGTGTGCCTCTCTCCCACTCTCCCAATCTCTCCAACTCTCTCTCACCCTCTCCCATGCTCTTTCAATCTCTCTGACTCTCCCACCCTCTCTTGCACATGCTTCCACCCTCTCTACTACCCTCTCCCACTCTCTCACACCCTCTCCCACCCTCTCTCCCACTCTCCCAATCTCTCAAAATCTCTCCCACCCCCTCCCATGCTCTCTGACTCTCTCTGACTATCCCACCATCTCTCCCACCCTCTTCACCTCTCCACCCTCTCCTCTCTCTCCCACCCTCTCTCCCATTCCTATCGACTCTCTCCAGCTCTCACCACTCTCTCCCACCCTCTCTCCCACCTCTCCTCCTCCTCCCATCCTCCTCCACCTCCCACCCTCCCACCCTCTCTCCTCTCTCCCACCCTCTCTCCCACTCTCTCCCACCCTCTTCCACCCTCTCTCCCACTCTCCCACTCTTTCCCACCCTCTCCCATCCTATCTTTTGCTCTCTGACTCTCTCCCACGTTCTCCCACTCTCAAATAACTCTTTCCCACCTTCTCCCACTCTCTCCCCTTTATGGCCATATAATCCCAAGAAATCCATCTAGGTCTTAGTATTTTACAGTATAGTCCATATCGGCATGAGATTATCAAGGTCTCCTCGACCCATAATGCATTCTTGCTAATATACGTTTGTTGTTGCCTATCGGCAAGACCTCGAGGGATGTCATAGTGATCAGAAATTACCTATAGGCACCTATTGGCCGGGACATACATATTGTCGGTGATAGAAGATTCTTATCAGCCCAGGATAAAGACAGGTGAGAATTAATAGCGCCCGTCGTGCAAACCCCAGAGAACTCAAAAAGGCAAATAATTTTTTTTTTTTTTTCAACAATTTAATTAAACTTACAATACATTAACCATAATCACATAACATATTACATCACATTAACTCACTTAGTTCTCTGGGGCACGCGAGGTTACATTGCAACCACAAACGGAAATAAAGATAATGATAAACCATGTAACCCATTACAATATAATAAACATGAATAACTATGCTTCCATAAGCCAATAGCAATTATATCAAGGTACCATATAATACAATCATATGAGTCTCATCAAATAATTACATTGAATCCTAACTATTACATCATTGCCATAATGTTACATTACAATCTTTGATATAATAATTACAATGAAATTCCCAAACAATTGGGATGATACAATTTACAATAAATGTTGAATAACAAGGTGAACACTGGCGCAACTCCAACTGTGGAAAAGCTGCGATCAAAGGATACTGATGGGGAACCCAACGGGTGCGGAGCACGTTCCACCCAACCATGTGAATTAAAGATAACTCACCCCCCGTGCTCAGAGGTGACAATGAAGTGAACTCGACCATGATTGCCAAACCGACTCCATGACAACAAGGTACAAACTTGTATACAATTCAGAGAACACAAATAAACCAAGCAATGACATTAACAGGCCACCAAAGAATGCTCATAAACACTAGTACAAGAGTCCAATCAGCAATATGAATACAAGCTAAGGAAACTGATACAACAACCAAGTCCAAAATACATGTCCAGAGGCAAAAGCAACAAAGCAACAGGAAGTCTAGTGGAGAGTGTCATCGCACAGCTCTCATGGGATCTCCTGGCTCTTCCTCCAACTTGAGGCGCCAGCACCCATCTATGGATCTCCTGGCTCTTCCTCCTACTTGAGGCGCCGACACCATAGGGTAGCTCATGCGGAGCCAATAATCTCTCATGAAGACGAGATTATGACTTTGCCGACCACGGCCTTCTCAATCTATCATTAGTCTATGATAGCCCTAATGCATAGATGAGGAATCCAATTTCTTTTATCTTGAGTGGTTTACTACCCATTCCCCCTAATTCTATTTTAAGTTATCACTTGTTTAACTACTCTTCGTGGGTTCTCCCGTGCACTTCCTCTTAACCGAGGCGCCGGCCCCCACGAAGAGCCACTCTCCCTAAGACCCCTAATAGAAAATTGAAACAAGATAAGGGTTGAACCTCCACAAATAAGCATGATACCCAAAACCAGTACAAGCGAGGCATTAGTCCTCTCGCAACAACTCGGAACCAAAAGGTATCAACAAACGTACAACCCCTCAAACAAGAAACTATAAGTTTTTAACTCAAAAGCTAAAATTCAGAACAAGAAGAACATCCAAGAATAAACCAGCCTCTGGAACAAAGGTTCAAGCCAACAAATGGGTCCCCACATCGACATTGAAGCCAACACGAAAATAGAATGAGACTACGCACAATTTGATGAACTCAACACCAGATCAACCTACTCAAACAATTAAGAAAGAAGCAATACCATTTCCTCATGATCAAATATTATCTTCATAAAAACAAGATCAATTATTATATGAAAATAATATATTAAATTTTGTTTATAACAATAAATTTATTAACGTTTTACTTCCAAATGCAATGACATTTCTATTTAAGGAAATCATTTAATTTTTACAATTCTTTTCATTACGTATGTAAAAATATGTCTTATAATTTATCATGCATTTTCATACATAAAATCAACACCTATATAAAATATATATCTATATATGTACGTATATATATATCTATCTATATATATACATATATATATCTATATGAAAATATATATATATATATAAACTCTCATAAATTAATTTTGACTAAAATGAAAGTAAATTAGAAAAAATCGAATTAAAATTCATATTCACTAAATTTAAAATCTAAAGCTAATAAAAAAAAAACAAACAAATCAATTTTATAAAGGCCGGCCGTTCGCGGTGCCCGTAAAGATTTTAGCGAATGCAGTGAAATTAGGCCGGTCAGATATCCACGCCTCATTTGAATTTTTTTTTTATATAAATCTTTTTTTCTCATATATTTATATGTTTTGATTTTAAAAAAAAAAAAAAACCATTCGATTTAAGATTTTTTTTATAACAAAGTAAAACTCAAAATACAATTTCATTGAATATAGTGAAATAAAATTTCGTACGGCCGTAGCATCCGTACGGCCGACGCACAGAAAATAGATAAAATCGTTTACAACCAAATACTTTCTTGTATATACAGAAACATACATATATGAAAATTAACAGAGAGAAGGGAGAATTTAAATATGTAAAACAGCAGAGTAGATGATAGAGAGGAATAAACACAATATGCAATAACAAAATAAAAGGACACAGAGGGATGATTTCCATAGTAACAGAGAAATCTATAGAAGAGCATTATGACAAGTTCCAGAACCTCAAGGCAGCAGATTTGTCCAGTTATTTCAAACACCCGATTTTTCCCAAACACTTGAAAACCCAGAAAATTTATTTGGGAACCCATATTTTTCTAATTTGTTGAAAACCTAGATTTTTCCCCAAATTGATTTAGACTCAGATTTTCCTCAAAATAATTGGTAACCCGTATTTCCCCAAATTATTTACAAACCCAGATTTTTCCCCACATTGTTTAAAAACCCAGATTTTTTTTGCAAATTGTTTAAAACCCAGATTTTCTTGCAAATTGTTTAAAACCCAGATTTTCTTGCAAATTGAACAGATTTTTCCTAAATCAATTCGAAACCTAGATTTTTTTGCAAATAACCAGTTCTTTTTTTTTCCTCATTCAAAATGGAACCCAGATTTTTTTGCAACAAAACAGATTTTTGCAATAAAACAGATTTTTGCAATAAAACAGATTTTCCCATAATTGATTAAGATTTTAAACAAGAAAAAAAAATAGAGGAATTTCATTTGGAACCTGGAATCCTTCCGATTGTGATGTGACAAAGATCTTGCTCCAAATAGCCCTACGAACAGCTTTTCGCCCCTTCCTCCTTTCCTCTGCTTCCTGAGAGATTCTCCACACAACAAACCTTCCAGCCCCCTTCCCTATTTTTTTTATTTTTTTAAAAAGAATTAAAAATTCTCAAAATATTGCAATCCAATTTTTCCAGCAAAAGAATTCCCCCTTTTCCATTTTCGAAAACCCACTATATTTTTTTTCTCTTCCATGCACCCAACCACCATTTTCTAAAAACAGGATTCCAATTTCTCCATTTGTCCAAATTATCCTTTTTTTTTTATTATTTTAAAACCCCCATTTTGACAGCCTTGCATGCATAAGAAATTTAAATTTATTTATTTATTTTATTCCTAATTTTCCAACTGGCAATTTTATTTACCTTGGACAAGTCACCATTTGATATTTAATAAAACACATGGCTTTTCACCAATTAACATTTAAATATTTTAAATAAAAATCAATCTAATTTTTAATCAACAATTTTTAAATTGAAACACCACAACACAAGAACATACCAACATCAAAGTATACGACATAACACTACCACAACCAAAAATGATGACAACTACAGAACATACAATACCATGCAACCAGTCAGTCTGACATCATGGAACGGGCAAACTTCATTGACACCTCTGTATCAACTTTGTACCGTTGGGTTATTTGTGCTTGCCCTGTCCTGCCGAAGCAGGTGGAATCGAGACTATGTACCTGCAATTCCTGCATACAAACAAAGTTGTGTACATGTGCATATATATATATATAAATCAAAGCATTGTGTTGTGAGAAGGAATCGCAGCGTAACAGAGCACTCGCAATGAGTGATGCTACACTGTCCTTCATCACGTCTATCCTAACAATTATAATATGATTGATAAAAATAACATTTCTAATACTAACAATTCATCTCATGGCATAATCTATCAAATCATCACATCATAACATAAATATGCAAATCAACTAAAATCTCCAACCACAATATCATATGAAGTAATCATGTCCACAAAAGAGTAACAGCATCATCAAATGTCTCACTAACCAATCACACCAAACAGTATCACCATAGTATCAATGTATCAAAGTATCAAATCAAAGCATAAAACTAATGAGTCCACTAGCAACTAGGAGGTTATTCACGGAAGGTCTTACCGATCACATTATGTCTCATCAACTAGCTTTGAACGATGTATCGCCAGGAGTTATGTCTTCAATATGTGTGTTATTTTGTCTTCATGCATGCCACTGTAACATTCCATTGTCGGGGAGACGTCCCATAGACACCTTTTGTCTTACCAAGAAATCTCCTTATTGTATGCTCCGATTGTCAAGACATAACCATTCTATCACTGATCAAACAACATGTTCGTGTGACAAAACAGATCGGCAAGACTACATGAACTTATGTTGATAAACCTAGTCGCGCCCACAAAAGGATATGAAAATCTCGATGAAAACCTTTCACAGGTGGACATTTGATAGGTGACTAATATCTCTCTATATGGGCGTTCATTTTACTTGTCAAACCTTATGAGGGGGACGTAGACTTTAAATGAAGCTGACAAATATATGCACTAGGAATTAGTTTCAATCAAATCTTAGCATAAATACATACTAGAAAGAAATTCTATCTAAGCCACAGGACGATAATGCAAAATTCTTTAACTCAACTATGATAAAAACCATAACAACTACGACTGAAACACAAACTATGAACTAGCCTTATGCTGCAGGAACAGTCACAGGGATGGACTCTCTATACTGTAGGAGCACTATAAGACTGAGTTTGAATGAAAACTTCAAAGATGAAAGCTAACTGAAGAACAACAGAAAAGAACAAATAACTAACTAGCTACAGATACTTACTAAGTGGGCCCCTTAGCAAGCATCTACTGATTATGCAGATGTTAAACTTAGAGCTTCATTGAACTTTATTCATAAAAATAGAATGATATACATCGTTTTGTTGATATGGAGACTAACAACAAACTCTGTCTCTGGTCAAACAGATTCTATCTTTCATTATCATATTGATTCTTACATGGTATCTGCTACTCTGTTTCTATCTTACTCTAACTATCATCCATCTCTCTATCCATCTTCTACTCTTTCCTTGCTTGAGGAGTATCTTATTTTTCATCGGAAAACAACTTCTTAACTCTATCAAGAAAAGGCGGTGATGGAAGTAACATGCTTATCCCAAAATCAAGGAACAAACTTCATAAATGAATTTATATACTCAACCCGTCGGAAGAATCTAGCGCTCCACTCTTTCTAGATTGACTACCATTAAAAATCTTTCCCAATGGTTTTAGTCAAAGAGTCTTCGCCGGAGCTTCCTCAAAGTTGTGCAGGAAATAGACTTTACTGCAAGACCGAGATCGGTTGCGCTTGACTCAATCATTCTTCAACAACGCAAAACAAAGGTAGCGAGCCCGAAAAGAAAAGGTGCATGGCACATACCACGATATCTATTCATTAATCACACATTTAAATTTACTTCATCATTCAAAAATTGTATACGATATACCAGTCATTTTCGGGAGTCAACAGGGCAATAAATGCAATCAAGTCAACACAATAAGCTGCAGGAATATAAAAGTATCTTGCTACAGGATATCCCGATAAAAGGTTTCAACAAAGTTTAAACAGCCATGAAATATCAAAAGTAAAGACATTAAAAGTTTATCATATCATCAAATTATGAATATATTTTAAGCTCATCACTGCCCCCTACTTAGCCCAATGCTGGTCCTCCAGCATTAACTTTTCTGGTTGTGTCTCTGAAGTCAGTGGTGGTTGCATGACTCTGGAACGGATGTCCAAACTTGTAATAAAATCCTCTGAAATCCCGACACCTTTCATATCTTCGGTCTTCTAACTCATTGTTAAGATTCATGGCTTGGTGAGGATAGAGGGGCCACATTAACACTGGGGGTCTGAATGTCAATGGTAGCCACAGTTCAAATCTTGTTTGAAGTTCCAATTGAATATATCTGCTTGTTCGTTTGAGTGCTGCTGTGAAGTTTAGGGGACCATGTGGTTCTGACTTCCTTAACCCAATAGTTAACCTCTCCCATCTTTTCTCACATTTGGTATATGCCAGTCTCCAAAATGAATATTGTTGTGCCTGAAATTCATCATATACTTGTTTTCTGATATAAAAAGTTTTCTCTCTGGCTGGAACATTATTAATACCATATGTTAGAGCAAACCAATCTTTTAACATTGCATGAGGGTTTGTACTTTGGGAGCGTAATGGAATAGGCTATGTTTTCTCAACTTCCTCATATGTTTCCCACTGCCTTCCATAATTTGCCTCATTTGCTGCCCATGACATAAATGCTCTCAAATGAATATCCCCAATATATAGTAGAGGATTCC
>VDFB02210082.1:0-15717 GCA_007258455.2 Sequoia sempervirens
TTTGGTATGTTAGTTTAAAGTACATAAATGTCAATAAGAAAATAGAATAAATTAATTAGTAGATGATTATATTTGTTTTCTATGAAGTATACAATTTATGAAGATGAATAATAGGCTCTAGGAAAATTCACCACCAACAATTCAGGAAAATTCACTGTCAATAATTCACCACTGGAAAATTTTCATCGCATACACAATTAGAAAGCTTGATTTATGATAATAAAAATGAAATTTTATTGAATATATTTTATTTCATTGTAGTAAACCAATTATAAAGCCTTATTAGTCATCTCTATTATTGTACTATTAAAAAATATGCCGTGAAAATTATTCTTTAGCAAAAAAAATCTCAAGGTCTTGGAAAAATATATTAAAAAATGTTAATGCGATGAATTATCCACAACGGTGAATTGTTGGTGGTGAATTTTCCATGAGGAATAAGTTTAGGATCAAGGATATATCATCATATAAAGAGCTTATTCTATATATTGTATGAATGCAAGCAGTGGCATAATATTGCTACCATTGTTTATAAGGTTTCTAAGCCAATGCTTCTAAATTATATTAAAATTTTACAATATAAATACTTGGTATCTTAGTTTAAAGTAGATAAATGTCAATAAGGAAATAAAATAAATTAATTAGTTAATCATTTTATTTGTTTTTCATAAAGTATACAATTTATCAAGATGAATAATGTGTTGTGTACTTAATAATTAAAAACTAATGTGAATTTTAAAAAATAGTAGTAATCAAAGATAGTTATTACACTAACTTAATATCCTACTTAGTTCCTTTAGATTCAATTTTTCTTACAAACAACTATATTATATACATATCATTGTTTCTATATGGTAAATTATAACATTTTGAAGAACTATATATCTAAAGTAGAATTCATCCTTTAGATAATTAGAAGTGGAGGGATTTACTCCATTAAAGTGACCAAAGAGTCAAACCTAATCAAATTGTACCTTTAGAAGATTTAAACATTGATGGATAGTATAATCAAAGAACATGCCATTACACTCACAAATTAGACTATAATACCTCAAATAATTGTTTGAATTTACAATTTACAAAAGAGTAAAGAAAATAAAAACCCATAATATTGAATTTATAGGCTTTTCCACAGGTTTTCAAGGAAAAGGAAACTATAAAGATTGAGTTTCTCTAAATTTTTAAAACTTAGAAGGGTTTATTAGTAGTATATATTTGTTGATTTTATTAAAATGATGTTATTTGTATAAATAAATGTTGCTCTTTCAAATAATTTTTAAACATTTTTCCACTTAAATGGTTATTGGTGAGAATGTTTTGTTTACAAAAGCTTATTGAGTATTTGTTCTTGTCATGTAGAAAGAGTTGACATAAAACTTGACACAAGATTGGGGTCCAAATAAATTTACTTTAATGGATGCATACCTCTTTTTGGTGTTGATGGTGAACTCCACATTTCCTAGAAATCATCTCCAACAAATATTCCAATCACATGGATACAAAAAATTAATGATTATGCTATGCAACCTTGAGAAATTGATTTGATCTAGAAAATGATGATAAATTATATATTAATATAAATAATCTTGATTAATAAAAATAATGAAAGATTAAGCATTATGAAAATGGGAAAAAAAACCCTAGATAAGGATAAAGCTAGATTATGACATACTTTGATTGTGAAATGAAAATACCTTTATTTTTTTGATTGATTTATAGCCCAAGGAAGAAATTCATCTCTCAAAAAATTGAAATTTCAAATTCTTTCAACATCTCTTTTGCAAAATTCTTACACGTAGCTTCATCTCCTCCAAAAATAGTGTCATCAACATACACAACCAACTAATATGAGCGAATGAAGTAAGGGGTAGGGCTGGCCGGCGAGTTTGAAATCTGCAGAGGCAAGAGAGGAGGAATCCAAATTGAAGGATGATGATGGCGGGTGGAAGTGACTATTTGGGACCATCAGCTACAGTGGAAGGCTTGTGCGAAGGTTTGTGCTCCTTTGGATTGCTGTGCGGAGTCATCTATTTGAGCCGAGAAGGAGAAGTGGTGGATCTAGTGGGTGTAGTGTTGAGAGGGCCTTGGAAGAGGTTGGCGGTTTTTAAGAGGCGGGAGATGCAATGGTTGGTGGGAGTCTTTGGTTTCCTATGCTAGGTTTGGCTTCTCCCTTGGTATTCCTACTTTTCGATCTTTGTTGTAGTTAACTTTCTTTAGTGTTGGAGGCCTGAAATCTTGTGGCCCTTGTATGTTTTCACAGTGCGGTCGTTTGCCCCTTCTGCTTTGTTGTTCCCTGTAGGGAGTGTGCGGTTGCTCGAGTGTCCTTGGGGTTTTTGGGTTGAACAAGAGGCTTAATTATGGTTCTGCTCGGTGTAGTAGGATGGCTTGGGGGCTTTATTTGTTGGCCTTTTCTTCTTCTCACTTCCGTTGGGTTGTTCGTTGTGGTTGTGTGTTCTCTGTTTGGGGGCTATCTTTTGGGGGTTTTTTTAGCAAGGAAAGTCTGTGGCCCTTTGTGTTTTCTAGTGTGGTGTGTTTTCCCCTTCTGCTTTGTTGTTCCCTGCAAGGAGTGTGCAGTTGCTCGAGTGTCCTTGGGGTTTCTGGGTTGAGGAAGAGGCTTATTTTTGGTTCTGCTCGGTGTAGTAGGATGGCTTGAGGGATTTATTTGTTGGCCTTTTCTTCTTCTCACTTCCTCTGGGTTGTTCGATGCATCTGTCTATTCTCTATTTGGGGGCTATCTTTTGGGGGTTTTGTCGGCATGGTTGTGGTTTCCAAATGGTAGATGAATTTTAATGTCTATTATCTTGGTTTGGAACCTGTTTTGGGTGGTTGGCCCATAAGATGGAGCGACTATGCTACTCAAATGAGGTTGTTCTCTTCCCTGTGCTCTGTTGGGTTTGGTGTGGGTCTATGTTGGTGTTATCAGGGGTTTTTCTTGTTGAGAGCAGAGATAATTTTGAAGACCCATATGTTGTTGCTATTGTTGCTTGCTAAGGTCCTCCTTCTCACTATATTCTCTTCCTTCTCTCTAAATACTAGGTCTTCTTTTGAGGTGAAGGCCTCTCCTTTGGAGGTGGAGTCCTCTCCTTCTTAGATTGAGGTGTATTATACGGATAAAGGTCTCTTCCAACTTTTCCCATTGAGGGGGATCCCATTTCTATTGAGGTGGAATGTTGGTGTGTTGGTGTGTTGTGGCTGTGGTGGGTTGGACGAGCTTGGTCTTGTCTCCTATAGAGGTGGAGTGAGCAATTGGTTTTTATGGAACATGCTTGGAGCCTCGAGCTCTTGTGATGATCTCTCCTATAGAGGTGGAGAGGGGATGTTGCTAGGCAAGATTTTGTCTACTTTTGGGGCTCTGCTTTTGTAGACCTATAACATAGTTGTTTCTGCCAGTGGTATGGAGAGAATAATCTTCCTTAGTGACTGGTATGCTATCACCTAGTTGTTGTAGGATTTTCTTTTGGGTTCAAGATCCCTGCCAAAACCTGGTTGTATTGGGTTGTTGGTCCCATCAAAACTTGATGGGTTCAAGATCAATGTTGTATCTGGTTTCTGTTGGACAAAGCGATTTAATTTATTAGTTTGTCTTTGTTTAGCCTCTTTGGTTATTGTATTCTTTAGAAGCGGCTTGTCCACATATTTGGGTTCGGTCCTTGAAACCTAATGGTTTTGGGTCCATTCAAACTTTTTTCTCCTCTTATCAAAAACATACACAACCACAATCAATATTTGATCTTTTTCAACTTTGAAGTAGAGATAGCTATAGATATGGCACCTTTATTGAATCCTTGCTATAATAAGTACCTCTCCAACATTACATACCAAGCTATGGGATCTTGCTTCAATCCATATAATGCCTTCTTCAATCTATAGACCATATTCACTTTATTTGATAACTAAAATCCCTCTAGTTGTTCCATGTATACTTCTTTCAATTCACCATTCAAGAAAGGAGATTTCACATCCATTTGATAATTTTTAAAATAATTATATGCTACAAAAGCCAAAAACATCTCGGTAGCTTCCATTCTTGCCACTGGAACCAATGTCCCCTGAAAGTGTATTCCTTCTACTTGTGAGTAACCTTTACATACAACCCTTGCCTTGTCCCATACCACTTCTCCACCCGCATTTAATTTGTTCCTGAATACCCACTTAGTTCCAATCACATTCTTGTTTGTTGGTCTTGGGAGAATTTCCCAAGTCTGATTCTTCTCAATTTGCATTAATTCTTCTTCCATATCCTTGATCCAATACTCATCCTTGCATGCTTCAATCACTCTTTTGGGTTCAAATTCAAAAAGTAAACAGAGATTTACCTATTCTTTAGCATCTTTCCTTCTTGTTAATACACCTTTGCTCTTATCACCAATGATTTGTTCTTCAGAATGATTCTTTTGCACATACTTAGGAGTTTTAGGAATCCTTTTTGGAGCTTCTTTATCTTCAATCTGCACTTCTTTTTTCTTAGTTGTTTTTCTTTTGTACAAGTAGACTAATCTTATTCGTATCCATCTATCATCATGAAATTATTTTTTTGGTCCTCATCAATCTTGACACTTGCACTCTCAACAATAATTCCTAGCCTCTTGTTGTAGCACCGGTAAGATTTTCTTTTAGTAGAATATCCAAGAAAGATACCTTCATCAGACCTTGCATCAAACTTTCCTAATATTTCTTCATCTCTTCTGATATAGTATTTTCTTTCAAAGACTATGAAGTATTTCATAGTAGGAATCCTTCCATACCATAGCTCATAAGGAGTCTTTGTGTTTTTTTTCTCTAGCTTGCACTCTATTAAGTATATAAATAGTAGTATGAATTGCTTCTCTCCAATAGACTTCCAATAGATTTGTTCTTTCATCATTGTTCTTGCAGCTTCTTGAATAGTCCTATTCTTTCTTTCAAGAACTCCCTTCAGCTGAGGAGTCCTAGGGTAGATTTAAGTGTCTCTTTATTCCATGATTCTCACAAAGATATTGAAATCATTGTAGGTGAAATCTCCACCTCTATCAAATCTCAAAAAAATGATTTTCATATCCATTTTATTCTCAACCATAACTTTGAATGCTTTAAATTTATCTAGGGATTTTGATTTTTCTTTGAGAAAAGTAACTCATGTCATTCTAGAATAGCCATCAATCAATAGCACAAAATACATGTCACCTTGAAGACTTCTTACTCTTGTAGGACCACAAAGATCTATATGCACCAATTCCAACAGTCCTGTAGAAGATTTTTCTTTGACTTTAAAAGTTCTTCTTGCTTGCTTTCCAACTTGAAATTCCTTACAAGAAGTATTGATAGGCTTTGTATCTTTGGAAGATCTCTCACAACTTGAACTAAACTTATTCTCACTAGGCTATCAAAATTGATGTGACACATTCTTCTATGCCATAGACAACTCTCATTAATCTGAGTCATGAAATAATAACCATAAGCACCTTTGAGCTTATAGACATTTCCATTTATCCTTCTAGCATCAATCATCATTTCAAAGCATTTTCTGATTCCAAAACCATCATCCTAAAACAAAAGATTTTATCCCTTGCTACACATTTTTATAACACTCAAAAGGTTATGTCTTAAACCCTTAACATAAAGAACATCATCAGTGTTATTCTTGCCATCAAAACTAATTGAACCTTTTCCACATATAATAACAGATGTATCATCATAAAACCTAACTATCCCTCCTTCATATTTTTCAAGTTTAATAAACTTACTCTTGTCACCAATCATATGATTAGAGCATCCACTGTTAATGATCGAATAGTTCTTCTCCTGTCTAGCATGAAAAGTAGACACCAAAGTGACTTCAATTTTAGTACTTGCTTCTAGAGTTGTTTCCTTCACACATCTCTTAGAGTTCATAGAATTAGTTTCATCTTTTAAAGCTATGAACAAGCATTCACTATCCTTGTCATCTCTAGAATTTGATTGATCATCAAATATACTTTCATATTCTCTAACATAATAACTTTTCTTAATCATCTTACCAAGTTGTTCTCCCTATGTTTGTTACTCAAAGCTTCATTTGGACATCTAGAAGCATAATGACCTATCTTTCCACAACTAAAAAATTTGAAAGAAAACTTATTGCTATACTTCCTAGTACCCTTTATTATTCTTCTCACAAATTTAGCTTCCACATCATCAAGATCCTCCTTATTTGATTCCACAGTCTTCTCTAATTTTCCAGTCTTCAAATAAGTCTCAACTTTTGCACTAGTTGTAGAAAATTCTCTTATTTCAAAATAAATTAAAGAACCATACAACTAATCTTTGTTATATTGATTCAAATTTTGTAATTCTTCAATAGTAGAAAAATTATAGATATAATCTTTAGGAATATTTCTAAGTACCTTCTTTACCACTTCTTTTTCTTTTAGTTCTCCACCAAGACCTCTGATACCTTTGAAAACTTCATCCACCTTCTGCAAGTAGCTTGTGATATTTTCATCCTTAGACATTCACAGGATCTCAAATATGATCTTCAAATTTTGCATCTTAGCTTGCTTAATCTTATCATCTCCTTCATAAATTCTTTCTAACTTTACCCAAATTTATCTAGTAGTTTCCAAATTCATGACTTTCACCAGTTCAAACTTAGCAAGACTACTTAAGAGAGCATACCTTTCTTTACCATTATTTTCAGAGGCCTTGATCTCATCATCAGTGCTTGTACCATTTTCAAGAATAGTATATCCTCTCTCAATAGACCTCCAGATCTCAAATCTAAGAGAAAACAAAAAAAAATCCATCTTTCTCTTCCATAATGTATAATCTGATCCATCAAATAAACATACATCTTTCTTGTGCACCATCCTAGATATACCTCAAGCGGTTAGGTTTTCTTCCGAGGAACCTTCCTTTGATACCAACTGTTGAATGCATGGAAAATAAGAGGGGGGTTGAATCAGTTGTACCTGAAAAATTAAAAACCCTCAAAAAAATTCAAATCCACATTAATCCAATTAACCATTAATATATTAAAGTGATTTTTCATGAAAGAAAATAATAGAAACATAACCAAATCAACACCATACACAAAGAAACACCAAATTTACATGGAAATTCAAGATGGGAAATACCATGGTGAGAATTAATTCATAATATAAATTAATTTCAACATCAAATACAATATGGCTCACTACCCAAAAGAAAAAGAGGCTCACTTCTATAATAGAAGAGAAGATAGAGAAGAACATTATAATGAAATCTCATCTAAAAGCAACAGAAAAGTCCACCACAACATCACCAACACCTTCACAGTCTTTTTAAATAATTATAAAATCCTTATGCTCACTGCATTCAGTAATCTAACACACGAAATCTCACACTGCACTTCTCAAATTTGCACTGTACAACTCTACAATTCTCATCATTCACATCATACTAATCCATCTTATCATCCCTCAACAACCCAACTCATATTTATATCATCTTCAACCTTGAAAACATTCTCTAAGTTTGTGTATGCAGCTCAACCATGCAAATTCAAATTAAGCCAGCACCAAAACATTTCCCCAGTGGAAAGAAATGAAGGCAAACCACCGAATAAATTTAATTTAATTATTATATTTATTTTTTATTTCTTGTGAATGTAGGTTTTTCATCAAAAATAAAGCTCTTTGTTCTACACATGTGGAAAAATAGCATATTATCAAAAAAAAAATTGAAAAATATCATTGCACTAGATATTGAAGTCATTGATCCAACAAAAAAAAATCGATACATACAAAAAAAGTTATGTTGTATACAGTCTGCTTATGTCTGAATTATAATTGGTTTGAATTCGAAACTTTATTAAGGAAAAAATATTCAATAAAACATTATGAAACCAAATGAAAGCACTACATATCATAGTTACAAATCTAAATATGAAAAAAATAGAATTTTATCCTTCATGGAAAAAGAATTATGTTGTATATGGTGAGAATCACTCCTTAAAAATGGTATTTATTGAAAAAAACTAGTTTTTGAAGGAGATGGAAAACTAAGTGCAATCTGATTCCAAAATTTTTCAAAAATAAATAAATTAGAATCTATAGACAAAATGTCACAAATCACTAGTTTGCATCATCTTCAAATTCCTCACGGTTTAGCTGCGATAGGTGCCTGAAAGTGAAGATTTAGTTAGAAAAAATTAGTTCATTGTCCAATTTCGCCAAAAATTGTAAACCAGTATTGTGGGATCATCCCCTTAGATATGTTGGGAATATTGATATATTATATGTTGGCAAGAGAGATTGATATATTTTTCAAGAGTGAGATTGAATTTTTTTTTGAGAGGTTATAAGAGATTGATTTTATAGATAGAAGTAGGGGAAAGATCAAAAGGGTAGGGACTCAAATTTGTTTTAGGATTTGACAAGGTCATTTACTAAACTATGTCATCAAGAGAAAGGTGGAAAAATATCATAAAATAAATTGTTGTAGGACTAACTTGTAGTGGACACCAATAAATCACTTGAGTGTATATGTTTCTCATTGGAATCCAAGAAAAACAAGCTTCTAAAAGCTTGACATGATAGAAAATCATGATAAACATATATAAGAGATACTAGTTTAAAATTTTTTTGAGAAAACATGAAAACATAAGGAACAATAGGCACCAAGGGTGGAAAAGGCTAAGGTAGAGGCCAATAAGTGTAAAAACATACTAACGGTTGTGAATATTAAAGAAAGTACAAAAATAATGTGAAAGTTGTAAAGGTATGGAATTTCTAACATTACAATTCCTACATCACAAAAGCATTTTAGATAAAATATTAAAAATACATATACTTGAAAAAATTGTCAATAGACTTACCAACTACTATTAAAATATAAAAATATACAAGCTAAAATAGTAAAAATTTCCTTCTACTCCCTCTTCTATATGCTCCAAATCAAAGATGGGAATAGTGACATCAATAAACTTAGACTTCTTTCTATTTCTCTTTCACCAACTTAACCTTCATATTCTTCTTCATTCTAGAAATGCAACAACTTCAACAACACACTTTGACCAACAACTACAACTCCTTCCATGTTTGGTGAATAAATTGAGGATTTAACCACCTGCTTAATATTTTATTTTCTTATGAACTAGTTAAAATTATTATTGTGAAAATATCCTTATTAAATGAAAATGGTAAACCATTAAGAATGAGTGAGTAGATAATATTTAGATTCTTGAACAAGTATTGTATGAAGAATACACTTAGATCGATATGAGCTAAGGAATTTTGTGTAAATCTAGCATTGGTTTGAGTCTCTTATTAGCTTCATGTTACTGGAAATGATAATAGTTAGAAAAAGGAGGACATTGGAAGATCAAGAAAGTTTACAGAAGGATCAATACTCAGTCAAGCACCATCAAGTAAATTTAAATGATGACTCTAATCAATGAGGGGTATACTTGAGGTAAGATAATTTGAGGAAAAGTTATATAAATTAGATATGAAGTTGCATGATGAATTTTATTAGAGGAAGGAGTGTTGAAGAGTAAATTTAGTAGTGTAAATAAATTATTTAGCTAAGGTTAGGTTTTCATTATTATTTCATGCATGCTCAAGGTTTTCATCTTTCATAGAGAAAGGAAATGAATATATATGTGTATTATGATTTAGTAACTATTGAATTTGATCTTATTAATATTTTGAACAGGTATTTATTATATTTCTAACCTAACATTGATTTGGAAAAATACATGTGAGAGTAATGTCAAGGGTAAAAAAAAAAAAAAGAGAGAAATATCTAGACCCAAGTTAAATATTTATCTTTTGAAGTTTTAAATTTTGACCCTATGACCTAGGAGGTAGTTAGCGTTTTGTGTAAGCTTTAATTGTGTTTAAGGTTTTAATGATTGGTAGTTTAGTGTAAGCATATTTTGTGGAGCTTTATTGAATGAAGTCAAGTGATAAAGGGTGTAAGTACAATTAGGGTTTTGAAATCTTTAGTTAGGTATTGAATTTCGGATTGGCCTTTAAAGTGGTCTTTTTAGGGTGTTGTTTGGTCAATTTTATTGATATCAATGCAAAAATATACCCTTAGGGCCTATAATTATGGAAGGGTAACCCTTTGGACATGTGACCTTGTCATTGGGGCATGATATGACCCTTCAAAAATCCACTTGAAAGAGTGTGACGAATTTGAGGCCTTGGGAGTTGGGAGAAGTAACTTGTCACTCTCCCACCACACTCTCCAAAGTTCATTAATGAACTTGCGAAAAGCATCAAATCTTTCACATGTGTGAAGCCACCTTATAAAGGATGTTGGGTAGAGTGTCATTATACATTCCCCATCTCCCCAAAAGTCTCACACATGTTTGAGAACTTGTGGGGATATGTGTTGAAAGATCGAATGAGAGAGTGACAAGTGTCTATCTCTCTCATTGAAGTGAATTCAAGTTGAATTCCTATAAACTTAGATGGAAAAGAGGAAATGGATGCTACTCACTTCTCCTTTTGGAGAACTTTTCTTTGAATTTGGATTTTCGGAAAGAATAGAAGAAAAGTTGGAAGAGAAGCAAAGTTGGAAGAGAAACAAAGAGCTCTCTCAAGTGAAGGAAGTGTTCAAAGGGAAAAATTGTGGAGATAAGTTATTTTTCTTATTTCTATCAAATTTGTTTGATTAAAAAAAAATTGTTGTGTTATTTTTTTATGGCTTTCATAACAAGTGGAAAATAGCCCAAGTTTTTGTGTATGTGAATTTAGAGTTTGTTTGGTGAAAAAATTAATAGAAAATTGTAGATAAGCTATTATTTGAGTCTTCCTACCGAGATCATTGGTAGTCTTTTGTTTCTTGCTTGGGGTATGACTAGAGCCCAAGAGGCTTCATGATGCCATTATGGTAGGGTGGAGAGCAAGCCCAAATTTACTTGTGTCATTCTCATTTTCTCAAATGTTGGTTACAATATGAAATAGCTAGTATTATGTGGTAAAATGAAAGAATGAAAAGAGCAAGTTGTGTCCATCGATATACCTCTTTAAATTCTCATGTTTATATTCTCAAAATAGAATGAAACAATTCCTTATTCAATGACGTGATATATGTTTTCAACTATTGTTTTGTAAATGGAAGGGAGAATGGAGTCAATGACTTTTTAAAGGTCTTCATATTATATGGCATAGATTGTGAAAGGATGTTGAGACCCTATCCTTGTATCTTTTCCTCATAATTATGCTTGTAGTAGAAATATCTCTAGGTTGTGGCAAATAATTAGACAATGATATTAATTTTGTTAGGGAAAATTAGATTTAAATGAATATTGTACCTCCTTTTGTATTCACTGAAGGAACAATTTTTATTTAACCTTACAAAGAAATTTGTATTATTGTGAAGTTATTGTGTGTGTTGAATATGGTTAATGATACCCTTCAACTATTATTAACAATATAAGTTTTCATGTGAGATTTAGACTTCTCCATTAGTTTCAAAATTATTAGGAAACATTTAGTTGTATAAGTCATTGAATATGAATAAAGATAATAATATTTGTAACTTTTTCAATAGTTTTTAAACTAAAAATATTTGGCAGTTATAGTAGAACATATTTGAAGCAAGTTTACTACATATATAATTCCATTAGAGGCATATCCAATATGAAATGGACAAAGCTAAAAATTAAGATCAACGGTATACACTACATAAGCGATGCAAGACTACGATGAGAGTAATCTCATCCATTCACTGCGAATTTGATTGTAAGAGAGTCGTATTGCTTTTCATATTTCCGCGCAACTTGACTGTTAATAACTGCTCCTTGCTCGCAGCCACTGCATCCCACCTACTCCTTGTCGCCTCCATACTGATATTTCAGCAGCAAATATCTTAGTTGCAGTCTCACCCACATGCCTTATTTATACCAAGTCGTATGAGTTATTTTGTGCAATACTTATCAGAACTGAAGACACAAAGATCAACAAAATTCTAATTCAGACTTGGAAGGCGCTGCTGTCCTTAATTTTCAACCAGGTCTGCTTCTACTTTTCATCCTTTCATTGTTATGTATCCATGAAAATCTGTTTTGAAATCACTGGTTGAAGATTGAGAAGGTTGCAAGACGATATAATTAATCTCAACCGTCATTCACCATTTTCCCCCGATGTCAAAAACTCTAGAGGATGTCGAGAATCTGTTTGTGGCATACTCGACAACGGGCAGATGAGTGTAAAATATCTGCAGTGATTTATGGTGGAGATTCAGAGGCAGATTGAGGCCATGGTAATTTACGCCGAGACTATCATTTGTACGCATTTGGGCGTTTTCCACCGTCGCAACCTCAACTCCACACAGTTTTTCAACTTTCTATTCTCCAAGGATCTCAATTCTGCTTTGAATTATGGTATTCTTGTATTATTTTTCTCTTAAGTCCACAAAGCAAAGTCGTCTGCAGTAGAAAACTGCACATTGCAAAGTGTTGCGGAAGATCTACAACTAGATTAATGGGAAATGAAAGCTTAGTGAACTGCAAAAATCTGCAGATTACAACAAAATCGTGACCCTGCAAGTTGTGACGGGAGACCCTGCCACCTCACAAAACCAAGGCCTCACAAAATCAATTGGGACATGAAAAATTTCATAAATGATTTTGCGATGTAAATCCATACTCCACAAACTCTGCTATCATTCTCCCTACCTGTGCAAAAATGGGCGCTTTGGAACAACGTATGGACATCCATCAAAGCATAAAGGATGGAGGAATTTTGTCAGATGTTGTAGTTACAACTGCCCTGGCAGGCATGTATGCAAAATGTGGAAGCATAGACAAGGCACATGGTTGTTTGATGAGGTGCCTGGAGATATGGAGTTGTCAGTTACTCTGGGTGTGGATATGCACAAAATGGATTTGTTGAAAGGCTTTAGAAATTTCCAAGCAAATGCAATTGTCAGGTTTAAAGCCAAATTCTGCAACCTTTGCTAGCATCCTCCCTGCCCATGCCAAAATGGGAGCTTTGGAATAGTATGAACATCCATCGAAGCATAAAGAAAAGGAACTTTGTCTATATTACAGTGTTGACTACCTTGGAAGACATGCATGCAAGAGTGGAAGTGTGCAAAACCCGCGTTAACTATTTGATAGAATACCTAAAACAATTCCCATCTCATGAACTGCAATGATTGTAGAATATGTAAAAAATGGATTTTTTGAAAAGGCTTTAGACTTTCAAGCAAATTGAATTGGCAGGTGTATAGCCAAATTCCACAACCTTCGCTAGGAGCTTCAAATAGGGTATGAACATCCATCAAAGCATCATGGAAGGGGGATTTTTTTTAGATATTATAGTAGAGAAGCTGGCATAGGCCTCAATCAATCTTGAGTTCAGATTTTTAGCTTATTATTTAAGGAAATTTATTCCAATGGTCATTAGCATTTCAAAATTTTCCAGATTTCTCAAAGCTTCGAACATAATGAACACTTTTAGTTTCTCATGTGTTAATGGCCAAGGAAGCTTTTGTAAATGGAAATTGGCGAGTTACTTAATTACTTAAGCATTGTGCATTGACTATTTGAGTAGAGAGAATCATTGTTTATATTTTGGTTTTTATTATAATTGGACATGAAGTTCAAACAACTTCTGTTTTGTTGCTTAATGTTGTGCATCTTTAACATCAATTGAAATTAAGACTCATCTTTCTATGATTTTATTCAGCTTCATATTATAGCTATACAATGTTCCAAAATCTCTTTAAAACCCCTCTCCTTTCTTCCCCATGTCTCTCTTCATTTGAATATTGAAATCCGATCAATATTAAGCAACATCCTTGTGAACTGCAGATGGTGTTGCACCAAGGGCTAAGCAACCAAAGTAGTAGGTTTGTCTAGGATTTGGAGAATTGGCTTGCTTTGTAGGACAAAAGCTCTTTTAAAGAGAAACTCTAGCCAAATTTTGATCACAAAGTCAATGTTTCTAATTGATGTAGTGGGCTTTCCAAGCTGCAAAAGAAGAAAGTTTGAGAAAAGAGTTTGAGGCCGTAGTTTAAGTTTTTGGCCTCAAAAAATTTGGAAGCCAATGACTCAAATGTGATTACCTCTAGGACATAATTAATGGCAACACTATCTATTGGGAACATTATCATTTTGAGATGCTTGAAAACAACTGTGAGACTATCTTGGGACCTATACAAAGCATATAATTATTTTTACATACAATAATTGCTATTTTATAATGTATGTACTTTAATTCTTGATAACTTGCAGCATATAGATTTGAGGAAAAGCATTATTTTGGGATGAGTGGCTTGAAGACAGTTTATTATGAGACCAAAGGCTATATTCAATATTAGCAATGTTAAATCTATTTTGATTCTTTTGAATAAGATTATCATTTTTTTTGTAATTTCTAGTAGCTATAGTTTTTAAGAAAATGTGGTATTTGATGGAGGATGTATAGGTCATGTTTATTCTCTTTCCTTGAACTAGTATTCAAGAAATCTGATAGCTAGCCTTGCCAATGTTGAGTATCTGTCTAAATTTATTAGATCTAACCTGGTCCTATAGGCTAGACCAAAATAAGATTATCCATCATAACCTTTTTTAATAAAATTGACAGACAACAGGATAAAAAGAAAACCAACTACTTTTTCCATGCCAAGACCCAGTCCTATTGTTGTTATATCCAAATGCTCTAAAATCAAAATGAAGCATGTGGTTTGAAGAAGGGAGCCAAAATAATTGTCTTTCAAATTAATTTAAGTAGCAAGTTTTTAATACCCACAAAATGATTAGAAATAATCACATCTTCTGAACACTTGCATCTTAGAGCATAGTTTTCTTGATATCTTTGATACAATAACCCACGAACAAAACTTCATAATTGTTACATGGTGATAATGTGCGATGGTGGGTACATTTGAGATTAGCACAAAAAACCTATTTGACAAACATTCCAAGAATAACTCCTCCATTCTAATCTCACCAAATATTGCTCATTTAGAAAAGTTATATCTTCTTTGTCATCTTCAAATTCATCTATAATATCATAAAATAATTTGAAAGTTACATGTGATTTCTACCACATATTATCAAGAGGAAAATTGATTGTTAGTGGATTAAAAATAGTGAAGAGCTAGATAGACCTTATCTGACATCATCACTAATATTGCCTCTTGCCTTCATTTGTCGTTCAAGTATTCACAAGATCAAAACCCACCAATCATTGTGAAGGACAAATAAACATATTGGGAGTGTGTTGAAGATGTAGTAATAAATTGGACCTTCTTTGTGTCTATACAAAGAATAACTTCATAACTGCTCAAACATCACAAACAAAAGAAGTTTCATAGTAAATATTGAATTGGAACATGTAGATACATGCATTTTCGTCACTCGTACAATTGGAAAAAAAATCTATTGCCTCTCCCTCTATTTATCACTTCCTATCTCTATCTTTATCTTTCTATCTCTCCCTCTTTCATTCTCTCCTTAGCCTTCCTCTCTATATATCTCTCTTTCATCTTTATATATCCCTCTCTCCTCTCTACCTTTATCTCTTCCTCTCTTTCTTTCCATATCCCTCTCCTTCTCCATCTCCATTATTCTCCTTCTCTCCATATCCATCTCTATATCTATCCCCTGTCTCTATCTCATTACCCCTCTCTCTCACTCTTCCCCAGTCTATCTCTCCCTCTTTCTATACCTACCTCTCCTTTGTGCCTCCCTATTGTAAGTATAAAATAGGCACATTGGTAAAAGGAGCTTGATTATTACTCCTAATTCAAAGGTTTTTT
>VDFB02210084.1:0-20498 GCA_007258455.2 Sequoia sempervirens
CCCTCCCTCTCCCTCCCCTCCCTCCCTCTCTCTCCCTCTCCCTCTCTCTCCCCTCTCTCTCTCCCTCCCTCTCTCTCCCTCCCTCTCTCCCTCTCCCCCCTTGTTCTCCCCTCCCTCTTCCTCCCTCTCTCTCTCCCCTCTCTCTCCCTCTCCCTCTCCCTCTCCCTCTCTCTCCCTCCACCTCCTTCCCCTCCCCCCTCTCCCTCTCCATCTTTCTCTCTCTTCCTCTCTCCTCTCCCTCCCTCCTTGTCTTTTCTCTCCCTCCCTCCCTCCCTCCCTCCATCCCTCTCCCTTCCCTCTCCCTCTCCATCCATGCTTTCCTCTCCTCTCCTCTTTCCTTTTTTCCATCTCCCTCCTCTCCTCCCCTCCATTCTCCCTCTCCTCTCCTTGTCCTTCCTGTCCCTGTCCCTCCTTGTCCTGTCTGTCCACTCCTCTCCTCTCTCTCTCTCTCTCTCTCTGTCTCTCTCTCTCTGTCTCTCTCTCTCTCTCTCTCTCTCTCTCTCTCTTCCTCCTCTTCTCCCTCTTCCTCCCCTCATCCTTCTCCTCCTCATCCTCCTCCTCTCCTTGCCCTCCTCCTCCTCCTTGTCTCCTCCCTCCCCTCTCTCCTCCTCTCTCTCTCTCCCTCTCTCTCCTCCTTGCCTCCACTCTCTCACTCCCTCCTCCTCCCTCTCTCTCTCTCTCTCTCTCTCTCTCTCTCTCTCTCTCTCTCTCTCTCTCTCTCTCTCTCTCTCTCTCTCTCTCTCTCTCTCTCTCTCTCTCTCTCTCTCTCTCTCCTCCTCTCTCTCTCTCTCTCTCTCTCTCTCTCTCTCTCTCTCTCTCTCCTCTCTCTCCTCCCTCTCCTCTCCATCTCCTCCCCTCACCCTCCCACTCCCACTGTCTCACCCTCCTCTTCATCTCTCTCCCGCTCCTCCTTCCCCCTCTCTCCTCTCCTCCCTCCCTCTCCCTCTTTCCCTCCTCTACATCTCTCTCCCGCTGTCCCTCCCTCGCCCTCCCCCTTTCCCTCCCCCCTCCCCTCTCTGTCTCTCACATTCTCTCTCTCTCTCTCTCCTCTCTTTCTCTCTCACTCTCTCCTTCCCTCTCTACATAATATTGGGATGAATGATAATTGATGTGACAAGGAACGCAACAATTGGACCAAGCACCCACTAGATAAGAAATTTATTAAATGAGTGATGGATATGAAATTGGTTGCTACAATGTCTAGGGTATATATAATGTATTTTGTTAAATGGGAAGGCTTGCCAACTCCTTATAATATTTGAATTATGGAGGTTGGTTTGCTTAACTACAAAAAAATAATTTCAATATATGACTTTGAACTAAGAGTTAAAATTTTGAGAAAGAGGGTTGGATGATATGCCACCAAATATGAAAGTAAATGTAATGTTACCATGATGTTATTTATTATTTCTTTCTTAACACCTTAGAAACACACTTGATTATATTGAAGATAGAGAGAGTAAAAAGATGCATAAATATTCTCTTAAATATAAATAAGGACTTGTGTGTTTTCCACTACCTCATCATATGAATAAACCAAGAGGTTTAGAATTTTAAATTGGAGGGTGGATGAAATGCTAGCAATATAAAACTAAATGTAGTTGAAAAAATAGAAAGATGATGTTGACAATTTATTTAAAACTACCTTTGTTATTTCTTTGTCGATACCTTAAAACACATTTGATTAGATTGAAGTTAGAGAGAATTAAAAGATTCTTGTTTTGTATTTTCCTTGTTCAAAGATGAATGTTTTTTTGCTATAATCATCTCTATCTTAAATTTTTTCCAATTTTTTTTCCTAAATTCTAATGGTTTAAGATCACTAAACCAAACTCACTTATAGGAAATGAAGCAAGTTAAACACACAATTCAATTTCCAAGAATTGTTATATCCAAAGTGAATAATATAATCTATTCAACACACAACTCTAGAGATGAACAAGACACACTAAAATAACAATTGAAATACATTTTAAAAATGGACAATAAATAAAACTGAAAAATATTTTAAAAATAGATTAGGTGATAGGCATTTCAACATACTAATACTTTTATTACATAACAAATAAATATTTTAAAATATTAGCATATAATTGATTAAATCGTATACTAATCCAACTTTGAATAACAACTGAAATACATTTTACAAACAAACAATAAATAAAATTGAAAAATATTTTAAAAATAGATTAGGTGATAGGCATGCCAATACTATCTTAAATAGATTCAAATATATCAAAAATGGGTAAAGATTTTTGAGGACTGACAATTGCTCTTTTTGCCTCATTCCAAAGAATGTCATGACAAACACAAGGAAGGTTGTGTATCGTAAATATTCATGAATCACCAAAACGGGATCCATACAACTCTGGAAAATAGTTCAAAATCCCCATTCTATAATATTTCAAAATTGTTTGCAAAATATTAAAATAACCTCAACAAGACAACATTGGATTAAAACATATTTGATCGCTTTGGATCCTCAGGAGATAACTAGTAAAATTTATTGCTGATCTCAATTTGATCACCCAACCAATAGATATATTATGTTTACAGGAAAAGGAAATCCTTGTTTTGTAAATGACTCTAAGCAATAAGAATCGGTGTTATTCCTTAGGTTGGGTGACATTTGTGGTGAATACTTTTTCAAATGACACTATCTTAGTCAAATCTCGGTAGATTAATTCTTCCATATTTATAAGCAACAATAATCCAGCCAAAAATCAATGAAACCAACAACTACAAGGTTTGGAACAATTACCATGGGTTTTAAAATGTTCCGATGATATACTTCACACTTTGACTTATCCAATGGCCTCCGTCCACTTTCCAACATTCAAAGCTAGGAAGATGTATATAGGTCAAAAAAAGCTTTAATCTTTTCGCAGTCAAATGAATCTTTAGTATGTGCATGAAGGACCTTCCTTCTCTTGTTAACATTCACAATTTACTTCAAAAACCTTTGCTGGCATGAAGGCATTTAAGGGTTTCTTTTAATAAAAAAGGTCATTCATTTTATCCTAAAGTTTAAACCCCTTGTTGCCCATGGTAAATAATGGTTTTGTGGCTTTGAAACAACTTTGCATGATCATCCATGACTTGGTTGTCCAACACCTTAGTTGAGGGATTAATGCTTACAAATTTCATACTACTCCCATCTACCTTTACCACATCAGTTTTTTCTCTTCATGTCTAGTGCCATGATGAAACCTGTTTTGGAGTGTTTTGACTGCTATACTACTCTATATGTATGAGTCTTTGTGCCTTGAATCACAATTTTTTGCACCCTTGTTACCGTGTAAATAAGAGATGCCATCAACCACACAACCCTTGTTAGAGATTCATGGTAGCCTGCCCATGGGAAAAAGCTGCATAAATATTCCCATGACTTGAGACAAATTAGATGCACAGGTCAGGGATTCTAAGCAACCTTCCTTTTATGGGATGAAGCTATTAGCCAAGTCTATAAAGATAATGGAACACATCAAAACCAGCACTGCACGAGGAGAAAACTCCTTACAAAGTCAACTATAGGAAATTATCAGGTATGCAACAGTTTAAAACTTTAATAACCCTAATTCTAGCCCCCGCCAACTTGGTTATGACTCTAAGCAACAAGAATGGGGTAATGCAAAGGAATCTGTCTAAGATATACGTCATGTATATTGAAAAAATATCAGCAAAGCTTTGACACAAACACATTTTGCAAATATCAGCAAGGCATTAATAAGCTTGGTGTTGTGTTTCACCCCAGTGCTAAAGAAAGCAGAGAGGGTTCATCTTTTACCAATGGATAAGGTACTTTGAAAGTATATCTCATGGGTATTTAGGATTCATCAGAGGACAGGTAATTTCTTTTATGGATTTCGGCTATAAGAATGTCAACATGCTAATTATGCTTTGAATGCATAACTAATATATTAGGATCATTAACAGAGGTCTTATAAAACCCTTACACTGGACATATTCATAGGCAATAAATAAAATCTCACTTTAAAAACACACCACATGGATATTAGCAAGTACCTGATAAATCCCTATAAATGAAAACATCTTCAGAATAGGGTAAATCTCAATTTGAAAATCTTATCTCTAGCATTCCCAATCAATTGTAAGAAAATGAAAAAAATCCCTATACCGGGTGTACCTCTAGGTTTGTCAATGTTCTACCATTTTATTTTGTTCAAGCCAGGGAGTGAACTAGCCTTTTTATCTCAAACATGTCATTCGACAAGAAATACACTATTCTACACCCAAAAGTTTAAGACATACCTTGAGGCTTGAATATTTTCAAGAACAACCATTAAAACAACAAGTCATCCAGGAAAGCGACTCAACATTTCACTTCTGCTCTTCCACTGCACAAAAATTCCATATGCAATAAACCTTAGGCAAAATGGGCTGTAAATTTTTCTGTTGTTAAACATAAACCACCCCACATACAATTATCTTACCAAATAGTTAGCTGCATGAAATTTTCTTCCATGACCATAAGAGAATGGCTTGAGATAAAATTCAAAGTAGTGGGAAGAGAAAATTGAGAGCACCATCTGAGAAGGCTTAATTAAACTTCCACAATCCACATCTGAAAAATCAAAGCTCACACCCTTATTGCAGAGGGAATCCACCACTCCTACAAGTATCAACATTCTCTTGACTCTTGAGTGGCGCCAGTAAAAAGAAGAGTCAGAACAATTCCATGAAAAGCAAAAAAGAAACAAGCATGTTGGAAAATTTTCCTCCTCCCTCTGCCAGAGTTTGAGCAGAAACAGTTGGCCCTTGCTATCTGCAATTCTTCTAGTGGTTGTTGTGGAGAAGAAGAATTGATCTTTATCTGCTCCCCATCCATAGGGATCTTCACAATATGATGCTAACCACCCATACTCGCCTTCATCAATGCCCATCTTAACTGAATAAGATCTTAACTCTCTTAAAAGCTGAAATCGTGAATTAATCAAAAAATTGTTGCAAATGGTTGTTTTATCAGTACCCATCTTAACATAGTAAGATCGTGAAAAGAACGAAAAAATGCTTGTACGATATTTTGATGTATTTGAAGAACATTGTAAAACGGTGTAACGGGTACTTGGTTCATTTCTTGAGGGAACGATTATGACTTCCTAAATATAAATAAATGCCCATTGCTTTCTTGTACTTTTTTTTTAAATTCCAAAGAGCCAAGACAAATTATCTTCTCATACTTATGGTACAGACCCTTGAATTTCCAATTACTATACAAGTTTGTGTTATTAGAGATAAAAGAATAGGGTCTATAACTTTATGGCTTTCTCTTTGGTTGTCATAATTGTAAAGAAACTAATGCACTCTTTTCACTTGACTTAGAAAACTTCTTTATTTTGAAAACTTTGTCAAAATCTATTTTTTTCTTTGGTTAGTTCTTGGTGTAGGGATATTGGGCAAGCGCAGATTGATTTTCACTATAATTTGTTCAAATATTAAGTTTTGAGTGAACTAAGTCTATTTGAACATTTCACTAGGCACTTGAGGTTGAGAATTTGACTCTCATGCATGTTTGTTAAAACTTGGCTTCTTCATTCATTTGTGTTTTGAATGAACTAACTCTATTTGAACACTTCACTAGACACTTGAGATTAGAAATTTGACTCATGCATATTTGTTATAATTGATCTTCTTCATTAATTAATGTTTTGAATTTGGATAACTTTGAGACTAAGAATTTGACTCATGCAATTTGTTGCTCATGATATAATTCCTAGAAATCATTTAATGAAATGGGTTCCAACTTTCCATGAAGGCTAACAATGCTTCACTATTTTCTAAGTCTCTTAGAGTGTCACTCTTAGTGAACTTATAAGGAGTCTCATAAATAAATAGATGGTTGTGAAGCTTTAATTATAATTTAATTTTTGGGGAGGATGTGCAACATGTGAGGTGCATAGGGATGAGTGAGGCAAAGGTTTGCACATAAGAATTTTCATATGTTTACATGTTTGTCATATATTCATTTTTACTTTTCTAATTTTGATATATTCAATTTAAACCTTAGTAATTTAACTTAGTTTAATTCTTTTCTTTCATAATTTAATTTGTTAAATTTATATAATAATTTAGAGTTTAATATTTTTAGTTTATGATTTAGAATATACTTTATGTACTTTAATTTATAATTTAATTCATAAATATATAATTTACAATAATTTATAATTTAATTTACAACAATTTATAATTTAATTTACAACAATTTATAATTTTGTAATCTAATTAAGCTAAGAGGTATTCTATAGTAGCACAAGAGTGTACGTTTAAACTTAAACATAACCAATATATAGCTTTAACAACAAATAAAACTATAAAATAAGTCTTATGTAAACAATGAAAGAAAATAATTCTTTATAAATTAAGATTACATTGAGCGAGTATATATTTATTTTAAAATTATTTTATTTTGAAAATTTATTTTTATTTCCTGGAGAGTTATTTTAAATATATGTTTAAACTATCAATCTTAAATTATTTTAGTTATTGAAGAGTTTTCTTCTTCTTAGTACCTATAATGCCCTATCGTGCAAACCCCAAAGGAACAACTAAAAACGCAACATTTTTTATTTTTAAAGCATAAGGAATGCACTTTAAGTTTTCCAACATAACCAATGTTTCAAGTTGCACAACTAAGTCCCTTGGGGTACACGAGGTGACATTACCAAACTATCCCATAACAAAGTTAACAGATGAACATTAAATTACCAATTACGTAATCCATTCATTCACATATCATCACTTAAAACATTCATTAACGATAACCAAAATGATAAGAATAATCCATATAAAACCATACATGCTAGTACAATTAATTAATCATGGAAATATTAAATACATATTTCCACAGATACAACATAACGTTAACAATATTTACAAATGGTAGTACTAGAATGATTTACATGGTATGATAATACATTACATTAGTTTGATAGTACATCTCAATGAACACATATACAAAATTACATTATAAGTCTTCCCAACGCACGTGGGAGTGACATATCAATACATAGAATACATCTGGAGTACAAATATACATCTGGTAACACATGAACCCTGGGTCAAACTGCATCTGCAAAACTCTGCACTGAAAGGTATAATTGCATCAAAGGGGACCCAACGGGGTGCGTAGCACGTTCCACTCGACCACCCCCGTGCTAGGAGTAAATAAGGAAGGATCCCCGACCAAACACTTCTAAACAGTCACACAAGACTAACTCTAGACACATAAAGCAAGAGAACACAAAGAAATATCTCATAACAACATTAAATCTCCAAACATAACAATAGACCACTTCCAGAGGATTTCAATAAAACAACTCAAAGGGAACGCTAGAGGACAGTGTCATCGCATGGCCTTACATGGATTATCCAGACAACCTATCACAAGGTTCCAACTCCATCTATGGTTATCCTGACTGCCTATCTCAAGGCGCCACTCCATAGGGTGACTCATGCAAAACCGTTAACCTCTTGTGAAGACGAGGCAACGATCATGCCAACCACGACCTTCTTGACCCACCTTTAGTCTATGAAATCCCTAACAGGTAGATGAGGCATCCATAATTATCTTATTAATATTTAACTACCCACCCCCTAATTAATTAATTAGGTTATCACTTATTACTCTAACTCTAGCGTGGGTTATCCTGTCAACCCCTTTGTGCGTCGACACCCACGTAGAGCCACTCTCCCTAGAAACCCAAAACATAAAATCCAAAACCAAGGAGTTGTACCAGCAAGAACATTGAACCACAAATGGAACATCCGCGAGGCAAAACCATCTCGCCAAAATCATATAAATCAACAACCATAGCAAATGGTACAACCCATATGTAGACTCAAGTCACAACTATATCAAAAAATAGGGACAAATATCAAAATTAAAAGGTCAAAAATAAAACATCATTTCCCCACCTCTGGAAGTCCCTAATAAGTAACTTAAACTCCTATAGAAAGATAACAACTGAAGGATTTTTCCCACAATACAAAATCCCAATTAAGAGAAAACCACAATTAACTCAACGAAAATCTCAAGAGTAAACAATCACATACACGAACATGCTATAATTCAAACAACACCATATAGCATATTTTATTACAAAATAATTTCACCAAGAAAGTAAATAAATTAGTTTACTCGAGAACATTCAACTTAATTAAAATCACATAGTTTATTTCCAATTTATTCGATTACACTATAACATTGCAAATTTATTTAATTATTCCATAATCTCATCATAAATAACCATCTTTATATATATATACATATATATACGTTTTTACACGTATATACATATATACGTATATATAAATAAAACATATATTAAAAATTATGCATTTAAATCATATTTTAAAATCACCCATATACCTCACTGTATTTTACAACTTCACTGTACTTTACAACAATATGTATATCTATATATATATATATTTATATACATACATATATATATATATATACATACATATATATATATATATATATACATACATATATATATATACATATATATTATAATATATATATCACAAAAAGCAACATAAATAAAAAAAATGAATTTTAAAAAGAAGCAACTCGTAATACGAAACCCCACGCAGCCTGTGGATACTACGTATATTTTTATTTTATATTCTATTCCTTTCATTGATGCCGAACAAAGAACTCAGAAACGTGTATACATATATATATATATTTAACAAGGACAAAATATGAAATATGTATATGTATATATATATATATATATATATATAATTTCCCACAAAATACGAATTAAATAATACAAATATAATGAATCAACAGTCTAGTTTTTTTTTTTTTTTTTTTTTAAAACACAGAATAAATTTGGGCATACAAGTTTAATTTCCATAATAAATTGATTTTCATTTCAAATCAAGAATTTCACAACTAAATTTATTGAAGAAAATTCAGAAGGTTTCTCAATAGTTTTCTACAAAAGATTTAAAGGTTTAACACAAGCAATTTTTCAACAACAAAACCTTTTTAAAAAAAAAACATAGATATTGATTTTCGAATATGACAGACATGATTTTCGTTTCCCTTACAGAATTAATGAATTAATAAACCAAAAGAATAAATATATATCAAAAGAACCTGGAGTCCTTCGTTTGATGTCTAATCCACCAGCACGACAACCCTTCTTCCTCTTTCAAAAACAGATTTCCTCTGCAGTTTCTTTTCCAATTTCTTCTTTCAGCTAACTTCTGGAACAATAATCTATTTCCCTTACCAAAAACAATTTTTAACAGAGAAGCACACACATATATTTTCTTCAACCTTTGTTACTTCTTTTTTCAAACAAAACCCAAAAAAACCATCCTGTATGTGTGTCGAGAAAACTTTTTCCTCTCACAATAAAAATAAAGAAAAATAAATAAAGCTCTTATTTTTTCTCAAAAATCCAACCCATGCATTGGCTCTTTTTATTGCTTTAAAAACTCACAATTATCTCAAAAATTTAATTAAAAATTCCCTAATTTCACATTTATCTTCACAAGATATTATCCTTAAATTTTATGATATTAATATTTTGAAAAAGACAATTTACCATTATCATAAACATTATTTATTTAAATTAATTACTTTATACTTTTTAATTAATTAAATATCTTCTAATTTACAATATTTTAAATCCAACATTTAACAAAATTACAATAACCTACAATTAATCATATCAACAAAATAACATTAATTTATCCCATATAAAATAAAGATAAATTAAATAAAAACTAACCACAAATAAAATAAATAACAACAACAAACAATACAGAGACAAGGACAAGGTCAAAACCACGACACTGCAAGACTCACAACAAGGTGACAGACTTGGGATGGAAACATTTCCTTATCAACTCCCTTTTTCAACATCATACCTGTTGGGTTTATGGGACATGCTCAGACCTGACAAGCAGGTGGAGTTGGTGTCCTGTACTTGCATCCTGTATAGAAACAAACGTCAAGTAGCATGTAAATCTCCATTGCAGACACACCGTGAAAGGTAATCGCGGGGTAGCAGGGCACTCACAAGCGAGTGATGCTACTCCATCCTTTCACCATGACTCACTAACAAATACATCAGAAACCATAGCAACATAGAATCACATCACCACATATAATATTAAAGAAAACCATAGCATAACCAAATAATATAACCACCACATAATGTATCATCAAACATCATAAGTAATGTCAAGTGCAACAAACCAACCAAACTATGAATCCACACACAACCAAGTCGGTGAATTAATCACCATCACAAACCAATTACCAAACAAACACATAAGAGTATCAAAGAGTATCAACAACATGAGGGGTATTACAATACCTACTTTAAGACAACTATATTTACTTAAAAATATTTTATTTTATTTTCCATCAAACTTAAAATCAACCAACCAAATTACAAAGGTTCTTAAAAAATCATTTGCTCATAAATATTTAACAAATATTTATTTTATATACAAACTCAACTTCAATTATGTCAATCATAGTTGCATCTAGTATAAATCAAACTTGAAGTCAAGATAACCCTGACAACTACAATATTCATAAACCTGATAAAATCATGATACATTCAACTTACAATAATTTGTTGATCTCAAACTATTATATAACCTACCTTTAAATTATTGTCATGACTCATCCATCAACTACACAACAAGTACTTGTATTACAATCCTATAAAAATAGATACTTATCATTATAGTGCCCTCTGTTTCGGTCGTCGTTGATGTTAAGTAAGTTGTTGTTGGTAATGTCATGATGATGTGGTGATTTTATTATTTAATTTAATTTTAAGGTTATGAGGTAACATTAATAATATGTTTGGATTTGATTAATAAAATTAATTTAATTATAAGGTTACGTGTTTCATTTGGAATTAAATAAATAATTAGATTCAATAATAAACGTCAATTTAATTATCGTTGGGAGTTAGTTATTTAAAATAATCAGATTAAATGAGGAAAGGTAATTATCATTTAATGATTAAATTCAATTAATAAATTTAAAAGTGATAAAATATTAAAGAGGATTAAATATTAAAATTAAACTTAAGTTTAAATAAATTATGGTAAAAATATTTATTCAATTATATTTTAATTAAAAGTTAAATATTTATGAAAATTTTTTTAGTTAAAATTTAGAGTTAAGTGGAAGTAATTTAAAACAAAAGAAGTTATTGGTTGAAATTAAATAAATAAATATATAAAGTAATGATTAATTAAAGTGGGTAAATAAAAATTAGTTATTTTTTTTGAAAATCTTTTACGGAGGAGAAAGAGGAGTTAGGGCGGTTGAACGGAGAATTTGGTATTTTCTTTAAGAGGAGGCAAGAAAAAAATTTAGGGGAATTCTACACTGACGAAGGGTTTGAAGATGCGGCAAAAATTTTAGGCGTAATTGCTGGCTGATCCATCCTTCAACCTCAATAAATTACTGCTCTTGTCTGAGGAAAGGTAATTTTTTTTCATTGATGATCAATAAAAATAAGTTGCGGATATTTTGGAGTGGTTTTTTTTTCCAGTTGGAGTTTTTCACGTAAATTGGTGTTCATGTTCTCTTTTTATCTCTGTGACCTATTTTTTTTACTTTGTGCAAATTATTTTATGAATAATTCTAGGTCTTCATAAATATTCTATTTAAACTAGAGGTTTGATGAGTTTTCATTAAAGTAGATTATTCTTTTGATTTAAAGCAAAGCTTGAAATAAATAATAATTGCATTTGTGAATGTTATTCTGTCAATTGAATGTAAAGATTTTAGTGTGTAATCATTGAATTTGTATAGATTGTTTCCATATAATTTCTTTAATAAAAATTTCATTGAAGCGGTTTAGATATTGGCTGTAAACAATTCAACACGGAATCCTTCCAATACAGATAATTCAATTTTTGCATATCCCCTCTGCCTGTACACGAGCATCCTACCATGACAAGGTGCACATTATAATTATTTTTCCATACGTATAACCTAGTAAAAGCTTTATTGTACATGCTTTTAATACCAACCCTAGTTCGTAATTGTGTAGAAACCCTAGTTATTTGTAAACTAGTGCCACCGAGTAGAACAGTTAATAAAATCAACGTAAATTTATGTTTACAGAAATTGATGTCAAAACAGAAGAAAATAAAATAAAATAAATTTAAATAAAAATTGAATAATAATGATAATAATTACCATCAATTGAGAGTCATAATTAAGTTGTGATATAAAGAAAATAAAATTTATTTAACAAGTTAAAGATTAATCTAATTTTAACCTATAAAGGATTTATTGTTTTAATAAATCACATTATTTATTCTCCTGCTGCCATTAACATTATTTTGATCTCCCACAAAACTATAAGTGAAATTATCACAGTACATAGCGTTGGACTTGCAAAAGTGTAGTAAATTAAATAGTTCCTCTGAAACCCTTGGCAGCCTGTTACTGTTACAGCAATTAGAGTTGAAACATTGTACAGAATTAAATAGCCTCTCTGATTTCTTTGTCAATCTGTCTGAGTTATGGCATTTGAATTCCCAACTGCATATATGAGTGACTTTTTATTTATTTTGAATTTATACCTTTTTGATTATTATTCTTTTATATGCGTATGGTTATATAAACAAGTATAGATACATAATTAGGTTAAAAGATTTGAGTGAAGGTAGTCTTTTATATTTAGAATTTATGAGGATATTTCAATATTTAAGTAGATTTGTATGATGAGTATTATTCAAAAGAAAATGGTTCGTATTTATATAATATATTTATAAAACATGAATAATTTTTTTAATTGTTTTGTTTATGATTTTATCGTGGCGTAAAAGTAAAATATGAATCGAGGTGTAATTTTATTTTATAGTAAGTGAAGTAATAAAGGTGATAAAAGTTTTAAATTAGATAGTTGATTTGTAAATAAAGTATTAGTTGCTTTAGAAAATAAAAGAATTGGGTAAATAATTAAAGTGAAAATGGCTAGCTAGGTTGTTTAGTAAAATATTATTTAACAAAGGATTTTAACCGAATAAACATTATTGAAATAGGTATTTAATTTTGTTGTAGATAAATGAACTGTGTTTAGTTAAAGTAAATCGATTTATATAGTTAATTAAGTTTTAGGGTTCACTAAAGGAGATAAGTGATTCTACATTTACGTAGTTTCTTTTACTGGAAGGTTAAATGATAAAGTTATTTTTATGTGAGGATAAATCCTAGGTTCATAGGTTAATTAATTTAGATAATCGTTAAAATGTTAAATGGTTTAATTACTTCTTTTTTGTTATCCTATTAGTCTTGTGAATAATAATTATTTATCAAACTACTATGTGAAATAATTTGTGGTGCCATCACCATGAGTATTATAATAAGACATAAATTATAAATTGTCATCTTAGTATTATATTTAAAGTTACAGGTAGAATTTGTATTAAACAGTTGATGGAGTTGGTTATCTTATAAATGATATAGTTATTTTAAATATAATCATTTGTAGTAAATACTCTCTTAATTAAATTAAGTGGATATATTAAAATAAGTGGTAAAAACGTTGAAATAATGCTTAAATTAAAGGAAGGTCTTTATGGTTATAATGTGTGAGTAAATGTGTTTTAAACAAAGTGTTTTGGTTATTGGTTTAAGTGTTATTTAATTTTTTTAAGATGGGTGTTATTTGTGGGATATTTATGGAGATGTCTCAATGGCCTATTCATTGTAAGTGTTTTAAGATAGTGTTCTTCAAGGTTGATGTGTTTGATGGTTTCCTTGTATACGATTATTCCTTAAGACTTTGTAATTAATGTGTTTATATTTAGAAAATGATTTATTTATAGGAGTTAGAAAATTAGAATTATTAGGTAGTTAAGTTAGGTATTATGTTATTGAGTAGGTTAGTAAAGTGTTTAGAGAGAGAGTTTCCTTATGTTAATAATTTGGGTAACATTGATAGATTAGTTTATTCTCAATTTGATTAGTTTCAAGTGGGATAGTTAACTTAGAAATAATGAAAAGTAGAGTTTTGTATGTTGTTGATGTATTTAGATAATATTGGCGATAAGGATTATTTCTGTTTAGGTGGGAGAATTGATTTATAAGATAAATGGAAGTAAATAAATTTGAAAACTTTAAATAGTTGGGTATTACGATAAAGGCTAGTGAATGATTGTTGATTCGATAAATGTTTTGATTAATTATATTTAGTTAAACAAAGGGTTTATGTAAATGAATAAAATTAGATGATCTTTTGTAAGTCAATTTCCCTCGTATTCTTTTAATAGTTGATTTGTGGGATTTCTATAAGAACAGTTCTAGAAAGTACTTTTGATTGATATCAGGATCAAATTGTTGGTTTGAGTGGGTTGATCTTCGAAGGGAGATTGTTGTTATAATGTGTAAATAGGAATATATTTGTGTTTGAAAGAGTATATTTGTGAATAGTGTTTTATGGCTTAAACCATTAGATTTTATTTTCACTTCGTAATATTGTGCTATCCTTAAATGTTGGAAATGATTGATCTTTAAACTAATATTCTTTTTAAAATGTTTCAAGTTACTTCTTATTGAATGAATGGATATATTATTAGAATGTTTGGTTTTATGGATTCTTTCAATGTGACTTTTCCTTAGTTGATTTTTGAGTCGGAGTTTTTCTCTCATTTTATTTATGTTGCTATTCATTGGGAACCAGTATGTGTTCTTTTGTTCTTTACCTAAGTGGAAAATTGGTTAATGTTAACTTTGTCATGATTGATGATTCTACTTGAGTTGTTAATGAGTCAAATTTGAAAAGTTTTTTGAAGTTATGGGTATTCTGAGAGGAGAAAAAAGAGGTTTCCCTTGGATGTCCGATTTAGTTCGTATCGAAGTTGTTGATTTTGTTTAAGGGAGTTGTTGATCTTATTTTGATGTATTCTCTCATCATATTTGAATTGAAAATAGTCCTTCAAGGTTTTTCTTTTATTGTTGTCATATTTTCATGGGGAAACCCTAGTGTAACTTTTTGAGAATCTTCCAGAGGCTTGTTTTTATGGTTGGTCAATGTTCTCTCTCTATGTGCTTTGATGTGGCAAGTGCCTTGATTTGTGGAATTTAAAAGGGTTGTACATGAATCGTTGAGATTTTGATTATGTATTTATGGCAAGATGGGTAATGCCTTGCATGCTTCTCTGTTGTGATCTAATGCACTTGTTATGTTGTACAACCCTTGGATTTGGTTTTTATGTTTTGAGTGTCTAGAGTGAGAGTGGCTCTAAGTGGGTGGTCAGCGCACAAAGGGGTGCTAGGATAGCCCTCGTTAGAGTGAATTTAATAAGTGATAATTTAAATAATTAACTAGGGGGTGGGTAGAATCACATTAAAAGATAATTGATGCCTCATCCACCTTTGAGTGCTACCACCGGACCAAAGAGTTAGAAGGCCGTGGTTGGCATGTTCGTTGCCTTGTCTTCGCGAAGGGTAATGGATCTGCATGAGCAACCCTATGGGGCGGCGCCTTGAAATAGGTAGTCTGGATAACCATAGATGGTGGTGGCTCCTAGCGCTCGGTTTGGTCTGGATAATTCGTCAGTAGACGGAGGCGGCGCCTTGCGTTAGTTGTAGTCTGGATAATCCATATAAGCCATGCGATGACACTCTCCTCTAACCTCCTTATTATGTTGCTTCTTTGGAAACCCTCTGGAAGTGGTTCTTTGTCTTGAATTGATGAAACATGGTTGTTTTGAATTGATTTATGGTTTTACCCTATTTGATCTTTGGTGTATTCTTTGGTCTTGTATAAATCTTGTGGATGTTGGGTTTTAACAGCAGCCTCTTGTAGTCTTGTGATATGATATTATGTTGATTAATGATCATCCTTTGGTTATTTGCTTCTTTGTAGTTATTGCTTTGATTTTGTGATCAGATTTATGACTCTTGGATGTAATTGGTGTGGTGTTATGATACTTTTAGTATGACGCTGAGTCATGGTTCTTTGTTGGATGTTTCCTTTGGATTGGGGTCTCTTTCTTTGGCTCTAGCACGGGGTGGGTCTTCGGACTCCTATGAGTGGGTGGGGCAGTGCTAAGCACCCCATTGGGTCCCAGTCGAGATCGAGAGGTGCGGATTGGTGCCGTTGCTGGCGACTCCAGTGGTACTTGTCTTGGAGCCCGGTTTGATGTTATTCATCTATTCATTTTGTCATGGTATCTTGTATGGTTTCCATTCATGTTTGGAACACTTTTGTATCATTGTACTTCTTAAACATTGTACTGTAATGAAATGTTAAACTTGGTGTGGATATTGACCATGGTAGTTGTTATTTAATGTGTTAAGATGATCATGCATATGAGGTATTTACGTATTCAAATGGTTTCTTATCATTGATCATCATGTATGTGTTATATTTGTTATTGTTTACTTTATATCTTTGGATTTTATTCTTTATTGATGTTGTATGGATCTAAGTTGTGTAATGACTCTTCGTGTACCCCAAGGGATGTGTGTGTTAATGAATCTATTTAAATGAAATTCATGTTATGACTTAATGTGTATTACATGTATGTTATGTTTATTTAAAAAAAAAAAATTGCTGTAATTATTGTGTTATTGTCCTTTGGGGTTCGCACGGCGGGGTTACAACAAAGGCAATGTCATGATGATGTGGTGATTTTATTGTATTGAATTTAATTTTGAGTTGTAGGGGTAACATTAATAATATGTTTGGATTTGATTAATAAAATTAATTTAATTATAAGGTTACGTGTTTCATTTGGAATTAAATAAATAATTAGATTCAATAATAAGCGTCAATTTAATTATCGTTGGGAGTTAGTTATTTAAAATAATCAGATTAAATGAGGAAAGGTAATTATCATTTAATGATTAAATTCAATTAATGAATTTAAAAGTGATAAAATATTAAAGAGGATTAAATATTAAAATTGTACTTAAGTTTAAATAAATTATGGTAAAAATATTTATTGAATTATATTTTAATTAAAAGTTAATTATTTATGAAAATTTGTTTTAGTTAAAATTTAGAGTTAAGTGGAAGTAATTTAAAACAAAAGAAGTTATTGGTTGAAATTAAATAAATAAATATATAAAGTAATGATTAATTAAAGTGGGTAAATAAAAATTAGTTTTTTTTTTGAAAATCTTTTACGGAGGAGAAAGAGGAGTTAGGGCGGTTGAACGGAGAATTTGGTATTTTCTTTAAGAGGAGGCAAGAAAAAAATTTAGGGGAATTCTACACTGACGAAGGGTTTGAAGATGCGGCAAAAGTTTTAGGCGTAATTGCTGGCTGATCCATCCTTCAACCTCAATAAATTACTGCTCTTGTCTGGAAGGGATCGAGGAAAGGTATTTTTTTTCATTGATGATCAATAAAAATAAGTTGCGGATATTTTGGAGTGGTTTTTTTTCCAGTTGGAGTTTTTCACGTAAATTGGTGTTGTTCTCTTTTTACCTCTGTGACCTATATTTTACTTTGTGCAAATTATTTTATGAATAATTTTAGGACTTCATAAATATTCTATTTAAACTAGAGGCTTGATGAATTTTCATTAAAGTAGATTATTCTTTTGATTTAAAGCAAAGCTTGAAATAAATAATAAGTGCATTTGTGGATGTTATTCTGTCAATTGAATGTAAAGATTTTAGTGTGTAATCATTGAATTTGTACAGATTGTTTCCATATAATTTCTTTAATAAAAATTTTGTTGAAGCGGTTCAGAGATTGGCTGTAAACAATTCAACACAGAATCCTTCCAACACAGATAATTCAATTTTTGCATATCCCCTCTGCCTGCACACGAGCATCCTACCATTACAAGGTGCACATTATAATTATTATTTTTATATACGTATAATCTAGTAAAAGCTTTATTGTATGTGCTTTTAATACCAAGCCTAGTTCGTAATTGTGTAGAAACCCTAGTGATTTGTAAACTAGTGCCACCAAGTAGAACAGTTAATAAAATCGACATAAATTTATGTTTACAGAAATTGATGTCAAAACAGAAGAAAATAAAATAAAATAAATTTAAATAAAATTTGAGTAATAATGATAATAATTACCATCCATTGAGAGTCATAGTTAAGTTGTGAGATCAAGAAAATAAAATTAACTTAACAAGTTAAAGATTAATCTAATTTTAACCTATAAAGATTTATTGTTTTAATAAATCTAATATTATTTCTCCTGCGCATAAGTCATGTATTTGCAATCTCCCCAAAACTATAGGCAAAATTATCACAGCTGCAACGTTGGACTTGCAAAAGTGTAGTAAATTAAATAGTTCCTCTGAAACCCTTGGCAGCCTGTCACTGTTACAACAATTAGAGTTGAAACATTGTACATAATTAAATAGCCTCTCTGATTTCTTTGTCAACCTGTCTGAGTTATGGCATTTGAATTCCCAACTGCATATATGAGTGACTTTTTATTTATTTTGAATTTATACCTTTTTGATTATTATTCTTTTATATGCGTATGGTTATATAAACAAGTATAGATACATAATTAGGTTAAAAGATTTGAGTGAAGGTAGTCTTTTATATTTAGAATTTATGAGGATATTTCAATATATAAGTAGATTTGTATGATGAGTATTATTCAAAAGAAAATGGTTCGTATTTATATAATATGTTTATAAAACATGAATAATTTCTTTAATTGTTTTGTTTATGATTTTATCGTGGTGTAAAAGTAAAATATGAATCGAGTGTAATTTTATTTTATGGTAAGTGAAGTAATAAAAGGTGATAAAGAATTTTAAATTAGATAGTTGATTTGTAAATAAAGTATTGAATTTGCTTTAGAAAATAAAAGAATTGGGTAAATAATTAAAGTGAAAATGGCTATTTCGCTAGGTTGTTTAGTAAAATATTATTTAACAAAGGATTTTAACCGAATAAACATTATTGAAATAGGTATTTAATTTTGTTGTAGATAAATGAACTGTGTTTAGTTAAAGTAAATCGATTTATATAGTTAATTAAGTTTTAGGGTTCACTAAAGGAGATAAGTGATTCTACATTTACGTAGTTTCTTTTACTGGAAGGTTAAATGATAAAGTTATTTTTATGTGAGGATAAATCCCAGGTTCATAGGTTAATTAATTTAGATGATACTGATTAAAATGTTAAATGGTTTTAATTACTTTTTTTTTTTTTTATCTAATGAGTCTGTGAATAATAATTATTTATCAAACTACTATGTGAAATAATTTATTAGTGCCATCACCATAGTATTATAATAAAGTTGTAAATTATAGAATTGTCATCTTAGTATTATATTTTAAAGTTACAATTAGAATTTGTATTAAACTTGGTGGAGTTGGTTATCTTATAAATGATATAGTTATTTTAGATATAATTATTTGTAGTAAATACTCTCTTAATTTAAATTAAGTGGATATATTAAAATAAGTGGTAAAAATGTTGAAATAATGCTTAAATTAAAGGAAGGTCTTTATGGTTATAATGTGTGAGTAAATGTGTTTTAAACAAAGTGTTGTGATTACTAGTTAAGTGTTATTTAATTGTTTTAAGATGGGTGTTTTTTTGGGATATTTATGGAGATGTCTCAATGGCCTGTTCATTGTAAGTGTTTTAAGATAGTGTTCTTAAAGGTTGATGTGTTGATGGTTTCCTTGTATGGAATTATTCCTTAAGACTTTGTGATTAATGTGTTTATGTTCAGAAAATGATTTAATTATAGGAGTTAGAAAATTAGAATTATTAGGTAGTTAAGTTAGGTATTATGTTATTGAGTAGGTTAGTAAAGTGATTAGAGAGAGAGTTTCTTTATGTTAATAATTTGGGTAACATTGATAGATTAGTTTATTCTCAATTTGATTAATTTCAAGTGGGATAGTTAACTTAGAAATAATGAAAAGTAGAGTTTTGTATGTAGATAATATTGGCCATAAGGATTATTTCTGTTTAGGTGGGAGAATTGATTTATAAGATAAATGGAAGTAAATAAATTTGAAAACTTTAAATAGTTGGGTATTACGACAAAGGCTAGTGAATGATTGTTGATTCGATAAATGTTTTGATTAATTATATTTAGTTAAACAAAGGGTTTATGTAAATGAATAAAATTAGATGATCCTTTCTAAGTCAATTTCCCTCATATTCTTTTAATAGTTGTTTTGTGGGATTTCTATAAGAACAGTTCTAGAAAATACTTGTGATTGATATTAGGATCAAATTGTTGGTTTGAGTGGGTTGATCTTCAAGGGGAGATTGTTGTTATAATGTGTAAATGGGAATATAATTGTGTTTGAAAGAGTATACTTGTGAATAGTGTCTTACGACTTAAACCATTAGATTTTATTTTCACTTCGCAATATTGTGCTATCCTTAAATGTTGGAAATGATTGATCTTTAAACTAATGTTCTTTTTTAAAATGTTTCACGTTACTTCTTATTGAATGAATGGATATATTATTAGAATGTGTGGTTTTATGGATTCTTTCAATGTGACTTTTCC
>VDFB02210085.1:0-22216 GCA_007258455.2 Sequoia sempervirens
CCCAATGCACTCAAAAGGAATTTTTAATTCCTTCACTTCTTCCACATGTCCTCTCTTTATTCTTTATTCTTTCCCCTCTCCCCATAAGGATATTTGAGGAATTTTTAATTCCTCACATGTCCTCTCACTCACATAAGGACAAGCACCTCCTTTATGAGGAGATCTTGTCCAATCCCAAGGTACTTTGTACCTCCCTCCATGTCATGTACCATCCTTCCACCTCATGTCCACTTCACCTTTTAGGGCTATATCACATGCCACATGTCAAGATGTGAGGGCTTGTGAGTTCTCAACTCACCTTAGCCCTACATCTTGATATTTGGTGGCTCAATCTTAGCCATCCATCTCTTCTAGGAATTCTCAAAATTCCTATAAATACCCCCTCTTTTCTCTCATTTTGGGAGAGATCATTTTGCTAGCCAAACTCTTGCAATTTTATTTCTCAATCTACACTTAGCCATTTTCATGCTTTTATCCATCTCCATCCATCCTCACATCATCATCTAGTTTGCATATCTTGCCATCTAAGGAGCATACACATCAAAGATCGAAGGGCCAACTAAAGGATCGATTCGACACAAGGTATAAAGTTCCATTTGTTGCTTTTATCTTGTGTTGATTCCAACTTAGGCTAATCTTGAGGTGTAGGTTGTTTGGTGTTTATTTGCACTCTTTTATTTGCTGCATGTTTTCTAACACATATATTCGACCTATCACATTTCCTCTCGCATGCCTGTAGTAAAAGGTTCCATTTTTATGCTGTTGAGTTCATCATTTGCCCAATCTTGAAGTGTGTGGTGTTTTGTCGTTATTTGCACTCTTTAGTTTACTCCATCTTTAACGCATTATATTCCCTATCACAATAAGATTCCTTCTAGAAGTCTTAGTTGTAATATCTATATTTTATCTTATCCTAGGTTGTTATGAGTTAGGTTGTCATACGTTACAGGATTAAGACACTTGTCATAATCTTGTCTAATCCTATCTACCACCTTTCCTTTATAAGCATCCTGCCATGTACATATTCTCCGTGGAATATATTTTGCCTGTTAAACTGCTTTGGGGGTGTTGGGGAGTCACCATTAACTCCCATAGGGGGAAGAAGAGAGATGGAAGATAGAGACACTAGTAGAATTTGACAAATAAAATGACTACGTGACTAAAATTTTAGTCACAAATAACTAAAATGACTAAATTCTACTAATTTCTGCAAATCAACTATAAATGAGTAAATAAACACTAACTTGGTCAGTTTCGATTAAAAAAATTATTTAGTCATACAAATAAAAATGACTAAATAGTCACACAAATAAAAGTGGGTAATTAAAAGAAATATTTTGAATTAAAAAATTATTGGCGGGATGCTAATCATTTTCTCTCCATTGCTACAATTGAGAAATTATTGGCAAGATGCAAATATTTCTTCCACTATCCTTTCATTAGTTTGAGAGTCGAGAGCCTCACAAAGGAATGTAAGCTCAAACTGATATCTTTAGTACAAAAAATCCTTCATCTTGTTTTCATTGAATGCTCATTAATGAACGAGTTTTCCATGTATGAAGAGGATTAGGGTTTGAAGCTTGAGCCTTTTTGGAGATTTTTGATGGAGAATAGAGGAATTCTTCGACAAGTATAACCTTAGGACACAAGGATATTGGTAATGTAGTATGACTTAGTGAAAACTTATTCCCGTATTTGGTTGTTTTATGAGCTTATATTGAGAAGCCCTATAAAGCTTCCAAATGTAAGGGTTTTTGTTCAAAATGTCATGTTCTTTGTTTAAAGCAATACATATGATGTTCTTCTTCACAAACATACAACTTCTCCTCATTCCTCATCCATACTCCAAGAGATCAAAATAGATGCTCATTGTTGACTTCCTCTCTAATTTTTGGTAGTTGTGATAAAATCTCCCAAGAAAAGTTAATTGCACTCCCACAAGATTGCCACACCAGGCCCTCCAATCTAAGCTTAATTTCTATGGGCATTATCAAATTTTCTTTGCCTCATTTAGTGATAACGATGATGTTAATTCTTCAATGCCTACACTTTGATATGGACTCAGGGCCTGCTTCTACCTCCAACCATGGTTTCCATTAGTTTTATCTTCCTTCAAGATGGGTCTTCCTCTCACATGGTCATTTTTAATGCTTATGATATAAATTAAGTCTTGTTTGACATATTTATGGTTTTATGATTTGAGGATCACCATACTAAGTTAGAATCTTCTAGTGTGCTTATTGGTTAACTAGAATTCATAGTGAATTCATGAAAGAAAAATTGTTGCACTACTTGTTAATTAGGAGTTTAATTTTTATATAGCTATAAAAGAGTATTTTATTGTTCATATATACTAATATAGCTATTCCTTGTGAAAAACTTGTCAATCATCACTTTGTTTTGCATTTCCCTTTTTCTCATCCTCTTGGCCTAATCATGTACTCCCCATTCCCATGGTAATTTCCTATTCAAATTATATTCCTTGCATTTTAGGGGAGCTTCCAGGCATTCACTTTTCATATTTCCACATACTCCCTCTCCCCTGCATCCCCAGAAAATAGAATTGGAGGGCTCGATGAAACATTGAACCATAGAGAGATGCATACATGTGTCTGAATGTGTAGCTACTTCCCAAGTCAATGTATTGGTACTTGAAATATAAAGAGAAAATAATGCAAAATGTCTCTTCAATGGATATAAATTGTTCATATCTAGGATTGCTTAGTGTTTTTTGCTTTGCTTTATGTTTAGGAAAAATTATATTTTAAATGTCCCCAAATCTAGGGAGGATGCTATATAATGAAGGCATGTCCCAACCCAACACCAGCACCATATTGGGTACTTACAAGTAAATACCTAATTCAGCAATTTTTGACTTGATACAAATGCCCATATAATGGTGATTGAGAGAGATTTGCATATATAATTTACTCTATATGTAGACACTAAAAAATGTCTTGGTTTGTGAGCGTCATTTTTCTTAGTCTTTTTCCTTGTGTAATTAAATAATTTTAATTATTTAATTAATTCATCTCTTGACCTTTATTCTATTATGATTAATTAAATAAATTTAATTGTGCCACTAACACCCTTTTCTTCAATATTTAAATAAATTAGTATTTATTTAATTATTCACCTATCATCATTTGTCTATAGTCAAATAATAATTATTATTATTTATTTTTCTATTCATTAATCTTTCAATTCTTCTATAGTTAAATAATTATTAAAATTATTTAACTATCTTTTTTCACTTCTCCCCCATTAAATAATTAATCTAAATTAATTATTTAAATCTCTTTCTCTATTTCCTCTTATTTAATTAAATTGGTTACATAAATTATTTTAATTAAATGCCCACTTTCTTCTTCCTCAAATAAATAATTTATCCTCCACTTGGTCAAAGATTCCTTTCTCATGGATTAAATGATTTTATTTTTTTAATTTATCCATTATCTCCCTCCACTATCTCATTTTTGAATCTTAGCCATTGATTGCCTATGGGCTCTTTTCAATCTCAACCATCCATGTCATAACCATCCCTAGCCCACTACTCTGTGGTACATGTCTTCTCAACCGTTGAACTTGGAATCTTTCTAGAACTTCAATCTCGTCTGTCCATTTGAATGGCTATCTATAAAAGAAGATCTCCATTTTCAATTTAACAACCACTTATCTTTGTCTTTCATGCTTATTGTTTGCAAGTATTTGTATACACACACAACGATCTGAGGGAAAACTTGCAAAGGTTGTTTGAGGAGAGACAAGGGAGGTGATTCAACTTTAACATGGGGAGTGCTTTTGTTTGAATGCTTTCATTTTACTCCTTTCATTTGATTGTTCTCTCTTGTTTTAGATTGGATTTTTAGCTTAGATAGTGTTGTGGTTGTCACTTAATCTATGTTGTATGAATTTCCTATCTTACACTATACATATATACATACATTTGTATATCTGTGTTTATGTGTATACACATATAAATGTACTTGTGTGTTTGTATGTATATACACATAGACACATATATGCATGTAAAAATGTGTAGATTTTTATATATAAAGAGATGAGTGTGACAATGATAGCTCATTGAAAGAATCACTTGAGTATTAAATATTCCAAGTGGTTAATCCTAAAAGAAAAGATATCTAATAGAGTGTATATATGCATGTATGTAAGTGGATATAAATATGCATGAAAATGTTTGTAACGAATACATATTGAAATGTATCAACTATCAATATGCAGAGTCTATCTTTACCACATAAGACATCCTTTATATAATGGTGTGTATATCCCTGAACAATCAATATGCTAGGTGACCAAGCATCCAACTCAATAAATTACAAAAAAAATCATTGCTTAAATTATCAAGGATTTAGTAGTCTACATTGCCTCCAATATACATATTCTATTTATATATTTACATAAAATTCTAGACATTTTTCTTTTCATGCTCCCATATTTCCGCATCCTCCAATACATTCAAATATAAATTGATTGGGTCTGAAACAACCTTTATCTATTTCTTATTTTATTCATGTAGTACAATTAAATTTTACCCTCGATTAGTTTTTCTTGGTGCTTTGTATTTGATCTATTGAATATATTAGATAAGATTTGTGTTTTTATCATTTAAATGAAGAAATGTACATGTTTTCCATGTAATTTTAGAACATGATTGTAGGGATTGAAGGATAAGTTTTTAATTTTGAGGTTGCTACTGCTCAATCTATCCCTTAAGGACCGTCATGTTTTTCCTCTTGACCAAGCATCTCCAAGTGTTATCCCACTGTCCTTTGACAAGAACTGCTCACTGTCTTCCTACCAAGCATCTCCAAGTGCTATCCCACTATCCTTTGACAAAAACTGCTCACTGCCTTCCTTAACACAGGCTTGTACCTATTAAAGATAACACTATGACTGTTTTTTTCTATTCACTGTCTCTTCATGAATTTAATATTTGCATAAGCTTCCTAATGTAGGGATACTAGATGCAAATGTTACAAACCTTTGAACAAGGTTTGAGGCTGTCCTCCTTAATGGTGTTTCAGGCATGTTATCCATCACAGACCTCTTGTGCATGGTCTACTCCTTTTTGACATCAAAAGCTTTGTCCTCAAAACTTGGAAACCTATGCATAATTCCATGAAACCAATTTGTTATTGTACTTCCTTCAATCAGGGAATTGAAACATATATGAACCAAAACAAAGAATCCCTATCCTCAAGAATAAGGACATACTTAAATATGTGATTATCACTATAATCTCTTTGTCACTGAAACCTACTTGCATAGTGATTCTCTTGAGAATTTGACCATCACCAATGTCACTAGACAAGGCTCCACCAAAGCTTAAATACTTACAAACCCTAATACAATAGCTTCTTGTCATCACTCCACTATACAACTCACACAAGGAATGTTATCTTTTAAATTTTGGACCATTATCTTTGAAGCAGTGACTAGTGTTAAGGAATGTTATCTTTTGTTACAAGTTGTCATGATCTAGATAAAACATGTGATCCACAAGATCTATAAAGAATTCAAACCTTAAAAACCATTTAAATTTGTCCTACTAAAAAGAGTTGATAAATCCTAAATTGTCACAACTTGTTGAAAATGAACAACAAATAAAGTATAACATGAATGCCCCAATGTATCATTATAGAAAAAGACTCTCACTTACATTTTCTTTTTGCATGGGGGTTAAAATCCAAACAAATGCCTTGATTCATGTTAGTGGATATTATAACAATGTAAAGTCTATCGCTGATGACATATCAAGAAGCAATTTATATGACAAATGACTTGAACATCCTCTTTGTCCCCTAAAGCCCTAACTTTATCTCCTTTTGTCTATATTTTTATAGTTTAACAATACTTATTTTGAAAGATTGGAAAACAAATAAATTAGGGATGTCTACTAAATGATCCAAGAAATTGATGATAATAAGGATGGAAGATGGAAACTCCTAAAATTACAATTGAAAGACACTAGATTGTAATAAATGAAAAACCTTTTAAAAACAATCCCACTTAAAAACATTAACAACAATTTTCACAATTCAAAATTTGTTCAAAATATCATAATAACCACTACATTACACAAACTATAAAGAAAAATAATACAAATAAAATCTACCCATGAATAAATATGAAATAATTAAATATTAAAAAGTGATATATGTAATAAAATAAAACCACAACAAAAATACAAGAGAAAATTAAAAAAAAATGCACATAAAAAAATTGATTGATAAGCGTGCACGCTGAAATGAGACTCTAATCACAAAAAAAAATAAAATAAATAAAAATTCAAATTCAAAGAAAAACGTGGACATAGCACAGAGAAAACACAACATAAATTTTGCAACATAATTTCACAAAGGAAAAGACAAAACTATCTCTTCTTCCTCATAGGAGAGCCCATGCAAAAACATAGAGTGAATACTAGTGGAAGGAATTTATCAAGTTTAACTTTTTTAATTGAACTCCCATTTGAATTTCAAACATCTTTGATTTTTCATTACCTCAATAATGTAATTTTATTTTTTCCTTTTAAAAATTCTATCTTTCTCTCGCAGGTGCCATGAAAGCAAGGTGATGATAAATTGCAACTCAAGATGACCAACATGCTGAAATAGGTATGTCGTCAGCTAATTCATTATTTTTTGACATTGGGATTTGACTTAGCTAATTGAATCTTTGAGACTTTTTGTTTTTGTTTTTGTTTTATAAACAATTTCAGTATTATATCATTTTATAGGAGATGCACTAGGAAAATCTAATTAAAATTGACATTTGTATATTAATTTCTCAAATGAATATGTGAAAAACACAAATTACTTATAAAATATGAGCTATTTTCCATTATTTTCCATGGTAGATTTTCTTTCTATGAATATTAAAAGCTATGAATAGTGATAAGATCTTAGGTCTGTTAAACCCTAGCACCTTCATCAAAATCTATGGAGGTTTTCCATGTTAAACCTTCTTAGACAAGGTAAAAAAGAAGTCATTGTTATAAAGTCAAAAGACAATAACTCAAGTAAATGGTTTGTGAAGATAATATGAACGAGTTTCATAAGGGCAGTCATAAGTATGTGATGTTTCATTGAGGACTCACAAAAGATTTCTCTCATGAAAAACAATGAATGGAGAATATGAAGGCAATGTATAATGACATGTCAAACCAAATAACAAAGAGCAGTATGACAAACCTTTCATGGCAATGTTGTTTAAAGAGTGATGTCTCTAAGAGATTTAATAAGATTTTTGTAAATATAAGTGAATTCTAAGATTATCGTGAACAAGAGCATATTCTTTGGCATAGGAGTATGTAAGTGATTTCTATCTCCACATTGTGAGTGTGAGTAAAAGGTAGTATATAAGGATTTTTATGAGACACTGTCTTGAATTAGGCCTTAAGGTTTTGTGTCATGGAAATGTTGCAGATGATAGTTATAAGTTAGGGACTGTATGACAAGTATGCAGGAAGGATAGATGACAAATAATCCATAGGTCACCTGTGCAGGTCACAAGATAGCCTACATAATCACACTTACAATCATGATAGAAGTGTTAAACATCTTATTTTAAAATTTCAAGATGCTAATGGATGAGTTACAACCTACGGAAAATATAAAACAGGACAGTAAACAAATTTCTAAAAGTAGTCTACAAGTATATGGTTGGTGATAAAGGACAACATAAGAGACTGTTAGAGCATGACAGGTTAGAGGAGAGTATTAAGGCAATCCAAGGGTCTTAGGTTATTTCCTAGAGTTTGTGAGACCATAAGAATACACATGATCTAATAATACAGTCAAATTCCCTGTAACACAAACACGGTGATAGTCTACATTATCATGCAACGATTAGTCATCATAGCGATGAAGCATATCATAGCCATATGTCTGTTGAAAAAGGGAATAAACCAATAATGAGGTGTGACAAAGATATTAGTTTCAAATGACAATATTCTCTTATTGCGAACATAGGAACAACAACGTTACATTCTAGACTTGACTCCCTTGACTCAAAACCTATGAGTGAAAGTGTGAAAAGAGTAAGGTTTGAATTTGAGAGAAGACCAATGAAAGTGGTATCAAATAGTCATATGATAGTGGCATCAAAGGAGATATCATAGTGTTGTATGAAGAGCTATAAATCAATAGAGCACAAACAATTTCTTGAAGGCAATATAAAAGTTGTAATTGAACAGTGTTTTCAAGGAATTCATGACAATGGTGTAAAGGGTGACAGGTTTTCACTATGGACTATGTGAACATGTTTCAATCTAGAGAATGGTGTTGTGCAAAAGACCACCACAACACCGCAGGGTGGTTGTTGTGCCTTCGCAGTGATGTGGGGAAAGCTCCCCACATCACTGCGAAGGCCCAACAACCACCCTGCGGTGTTGCGGTGGTTGTGCAGAAGGTTTTGTGAAGGCTTACATTATTCCTCTTCTTTGATCTGTATGTGATATGCAAGAACGATGATCTGTTTGCTCATAGATTTTAGATTGTCTTTGCCACTTAATTTTGGTCTAAAATACATCTAATCCAATTTTGAGCACATCTTGATTCTATCGAAATGTGTTGTGAGCAACTCGCTGGTTGTGAGTATCTAGAGTTGCACCCCATGTTGACGAAATTGAGTATTTTAATGTCATCTTCCATTTATGTAGCGGTTAATGAACATGGTGGCAAGAGAGGGAGTCAAGTTGTGGTAGGGAGGCGTGAGATTTGCCCAGATCAAGTGAACTTGTGGGTGGTATTTTATGTAGCTCCAGTGGTAGGCCATAACGATTGTTCATTTCAGGAAGGCCAAGATACTCAAGATGAACTCCGTAAAAGAAACTTTAGAGAGGAACTTGAATGAGACATGATTGGTGTTGCCTACGTCCACAACCTCTGGGTTTTCAAGTCAATGTTATCTTGAATGGACAGTCCCTAACAAAACACTACTGCATTCACCATTACCTTCAATACCTAAGACTATTTCACCACTCATCTTCATGCATTGACACCTCTGTCATTACCCTCAATGCCTTTTCATTTGCCACATTTGATATAAAGAGCCTTGTTTAGGTCTGTTTGCTGTCCCTGCACTTCACAGTCAACATTGTATTATACATTGTCACTTAGTGCTCAAGGTTTGGATACTCATCATAAAATGTGAATAGTGCCTTGAAACCTCCACTCATAGATATTCTTATAAAAACTCTTAAACTGCCACCTATGATCTCATGATGACTTCAAAACAGGGTGGTAACTTGTCCTAAAGCATTCCAAATCATGGCTATTTGCTTGGCTCTAAGGGTCTTTTGGGTGTTAGTGAAGAATGCTTTGATTGAAGACTTATGCATGAGCTACCTCTAACCTTGATCCTACACTTTCATTTCACAATATCCTTGCATATAATGTCATGGTTCAAACACAAGGTTTACACTGCTAGAAGCTTGCCATTTCTCTGCCTAAATGCAATCACGTAGCACCCCATCATGACTGCCTTTCATAGTGTAAATGCTTGATATGATACTCACTACTTTCCTCAAGGGTCAAAAATTCAGCCTCCATATACCTTGCAACTATCATTTGTATCTTCTTGCACAGTCACTGTGATGTGGGACTGTCTCCAACCTATGATGCATACATTGGCCTCTTAGGCATAGTCAACCATGACAGTGTTCTGATTGTCCTAAAACTGAATATGACTGCAATCTTAATTGCTATGACCATCACTTTGTTTATCACTACTACTGTCAAATTTCCACACTTGAGGCACTCTCTAGGGATTGGTTGGTCTTGAAACCCTAAAGGTTGATCCTCACTTCCATTTCATTACCACTCTTCAACAAAATACTCACTGCCCTTTGATCTCTTTGTGGTTGGCAGCATAAGGTTACTGTCCTTCCTTCAACCCAGGTTTGAAATATCATCATCCTACAAACTAATAGCACTACTTAGCGTTTGCTAAAAGATTTGTATTATAATAGGTGTTAGGTTGATTGTAGCTTTGAATGCAACTACATTTTTAACTCATAAGTTTGATGTATGTATATGAAGTGATTGAGGTGTTTTTAATATTAACTACAATCTTTGAATTGCTTGTCTTAGTAATGTGAATCTAATAGCATTGCATGTAATTCCCTTATTCTTATTCATAGAGTCTTTTGTATTGTTCAACCAATCTTATCCTTGTGTGTACTACTATTCACTCTGCCTCTAGCTGAACACTGTAAGTGTGATAGTTGTAAGGTTTACTTTCAGTCAAAAAGCATAGAAAAATTTATTGCCTTGAATTGAAGTGCATATCAGTCTTTTTCCCTAGGTGTATCCAAAAAGACACTTATTTAGTTTAGTTTAGCATGATTGTGAACCATCTAGAACACACCGTACAAATTGTAAATTTAAGTACATATTGTGTAAATTAGGATATATTTTGTGATGAACTATTGCATATAACACCTAACAAAGTTGCAAGAATGATATTTGTGACATTGACCCTAAAAATTGGTGGGTAGAAATAAAGGTTAAATTGTTTGAAAAATTTCACTCCATTTCCCATCCATTTGTACATTGTTGTTAAGGTATACAAGTTGAAGTAGGTCATCAAGAAATATATCAAAGCTTGTTCTTCCACATATGGAGTGACCTTTTGCTAGGTTGTCATTGACAAAATAAATCCCTTTTCACATATTGTTGAAGTACCATGTACCACAGTCCATAAAATGATATAAGCGTAGACAATGAGACCATTGGTGGTGTAAGTAGCCTTCTCCAGTTATCTTTGATTGGATTAGTGAGGATATGACCATAAACTCATTATGATTTCCATTTGATTAAAATCCCTTTCTTTTGATTTGGTGGCTGTCCTATGTTTTATTATACTGATCAACTCATCTATTTCCCATGTTTTTTGCATGTTGTCACTTGAAAGACGCAAAATAGAGACTTCAAATACTACTTTAATCACAACAAAATCAAATTACAACATTGAATGGTTGAATTTGAGTTGAACAAACTTGAGTGCATCTGATACGTATCATATAGGGGAAATGAACTCCTGACACCAGTCTTCAAGTTTAAAAGTCACTTGTTCACGTCAAGCAAGTCTTGAGTGAAGGCTATTTTTCAAGACTGTCTTTCGTAACCCCATATATAGTTGTATTACTTTAACATATTCATTGAACCCAAAATCCAATTACCGATTATTTTTAACAGTTTTTGAAATTTTAGGCAGATCTTATGGGCGGAAGAAGTAATGGTCATTATAGAGGGAGCATCATCAAGACTAAGGATTGCAATGGACAAGAATAAGGAGCTAGAAGACAATAGAAGGGTAAAAATGGTAAACAAAGGTTGAAAATCTAAGAAGATATTTAAGAATGGTAAACAAAGGTTTAAAAGTGATAATTTAGAAAGAAGCAACTAGATTAAAAATTGTGGTTTTTTTCTTTTGGGGTGTGTATATAAATCAATATTTTTTCTGTCAAGATTTGTTTTCTCAATGATTTAATTGGTTGGGTTAAAAAGCGTGATTTGCATTTCTTTATATCATATGAGAGCCTTTATTTTTATTTGTTTTTATAAAGAATGTTGAAATGAGAAAGAAAGTGAGAAAACGTTGCTGAGCAAGTCATTCTGGACCTCTGGTTATAGAGCTTTTCTTTGGGACCTTGAAGTGAATTTTCCTAATGTGGAGATTGCTATCAGGCGATTGGCAGTTACAAACCTCATGTTGTGGTAAATGTCTCGTGTCAACTAGAAGTTATTTAATCTTCAGTAAAAAAATGGTGGAAAATTTTGGTTACAAGTTGTTATTGTCCATCATAGCATTATACATTTTGATCCTTTTCTTTTGGAAATTCTTTTCCTAGAAGGATTTTCAGTTTCCATAATGAAGTATGTTATTATTGTTAATTTTAATATCAGATTAAGTGTACATAAATGAATTCAAAAAAATCACACAACACAACAGATACCCTGAGAAAACTCTCCTCCTGAGGGAGAAAAACCCATCAACAATATATCACTTATATATTGAGTCTCAAAACAAAGTTTCCTTTACAATGAAGGCCAATAAGAGGGCCAAGAAATAAACACCACAATCTGATGCAATTATAGAATTACAATGATGCAATCTGCTAACAAAAGACTCAACCTCCTATAGATCTCAATCTGCTCTTGAAACAATTCACACTTGAATGAAGGATGGAAAATGAACTTTCTTGATGCACCACAAACATATGCAAAGATACTAACAATGTAATACAATTTGCTGATAATATATCCAGCCTTCTATGGAAACTTGATCTTTTCTTCTATAGAATTCGCACTATCTATGATCACTTATGATGAACAACAATGGATGATAGAATGAATGAACCTCATCGAATATATATACAAATGTGGAGGGAGAGACACATCCTTTGAAAACATCAAGTCGACCTCCAAACAAGAGAGATGACTCTTAGATAATCGTGTCCCATCATGAGGTCAGCCTCAAATAACAATAACTAATGAATTCACATTCATAAAGCATATAATGTTGGCCCTTTTTAGAGATCGCTTCTTTTCTTAATAATCATGCCTCTTCACACTGATGTCTCTATAAATTAAATAGCCTTAGGCTATTATTTAATTTATCATCATGAGTAAAGGAGATCGGTTGGAAGAATATGACCGACATTGCCATTAACATCAACACTTCCTCTCAGCTAGGGAGAATACTTCCAACTGCAAAAGACATATTACCTCATTATGATGTCTACCACAATGGCTACACCCATATGTGGAAAGGAGAGATATCACCTCATCATGATATCAACCATCATGGCTACACCCATGGATGGTATGTACAAGTCCCCATCACTTAACATGATCTTGTCACCTCATCGTGACGTTCACCATGGCTCTCCCAGAGGGTGAAAACACAAGTACAAGAAAATCATCACAAACTCTCTCATGTGATGCTGTCATCGAGTCACACACATGACATCCACCATGGCTCTCCCAGAGGGTGGAAACAAGGGCTTTCACCTCAAACTTCTCTTGTAGAGAAGAATGCATTAACAAGGGATTTCACCTCGAACTTCTCTCACAGAGAAGAACTCATTATCAAGGGATTTCACCTCAAACTTCTCTCACATAGAAGAAATCATTAAAGAGGATCACTAATACTGAGAATCTTTCTCAGTTAAGGCTGTATTCTCCACCATACCAAGCTTATCTCGAAAGTACACATACTTTATCCTAGAAGGAGGCTTGGTGAGAATGTCTGTCGTCTGCTCATCAGTGCTGATATACCTCAACTATATAGCTTTCCTCAATACCATATCTTTGATATAGTGGTATTTGATCTCAACATGCTTGGTTCTGTCATGAAACCGGGATTGATGAAAGCTTCACGGCACGGTTATCAAGAATGAATGATAGTAGGCCGGTTGTGGCAAATGCGGGCTGCAGGCGCCCTGGCGAGGTACATTTTCAATATACCTCTCTTGTACTCAATTACTCACGGATGGCGCTTCTTGTTGCGATGTTGCAGATCCTAAGTGAAGCAACATCTAGAGGTGCTGCGATCCCGGTGGTATCCCTACTTGTCGGAATCAGTAAAAACTTTGGCGACCGATTCCACATTTGAAGGGCAATCTCAACCCATATCCAGCTATGCGCATTGTCGGGATGTGTTTTGGCTGGATGTATCGTCTTAGTTCCACACATGAATTGACTGGTATAAATGCGACAGTATGGTGCAAAGTGTTAACTAGATACATCAAGAACCTAATCAACTATCTGTATAGAGGATCCACCAGATCTGAACTAGCTGTAGCCTCCTTAACCGTCTTCTTCAGGTTCAGTAGACTCCCTCTGAATCTTTAAGTACATGCATCAACCTTCTGACCTCATTGCAGATCACTCTATTTTGAATAGGACAGTACCGTATCAAATCTAGATGAGCGTCTTGCAATTATGATCTCGATGAAATTTGAAGAGGTCTTTCAGGATTTAATACTTGGCCTTGCAACATTGCAACCTTCACTTCTTCTCAGTGAATCATAGAACTCCCTCTTGATCCCTGCTTCAGAGATTGCAAAGAAGTCTTTTGGGTAGATATAGCGCAGCAAATTACCGAGCAGGTTGAAACTGGCTTGATCATTTCTTTGGTTGGCATGAGCACCTCACGAGATGCCTCAAGCTTTTCATCACTAAGCAATCATCACCTTCTTTGCTTTAGAAGTACATCCTGGAAGGCGACAGAAGGATTACTAAACATTTATAATTATCAAAAGAAATATCAAGACTAGAATCATACAAAGTTTACTATCTCGAGGTTATAGCGTGTACGTATTGGCATGAATAAATAAATCAGCCTAAAGAGAAATATATCAAAAAATTAGAATGAAGGGCTAAATAAACTTATCTTTATATAATTTTGATATAACTCTTTCTTCCATCTTTTACTCCTCTCAAGAGTGCCAAACTCAACACAACAAAAACAATCTGCACAACTACATATTTCTTGAATGCATTATGCAGTTAGCATGTAGAACCAACTCTCTCCAAGAGTTCAAGGCTCAATCACAGTTCATGCATTAGAGAATGATATCGACGTGACCAACTAATCACCATCGAAATTGAAATTCTCTTTTTATTTCAGAGTCACACTCAAAAATCTTCACAACTAGCATGCAATAAATGAATTTTACAAAGGATCTTATGCTAGTGAACACAATTCAAGAGAAACAACTATCTCTCTTTACTAATTACAAGATCCAACTAAATGATATAATTCAACAAACAAAGAATACTTATCTCTTTAAATATTCTGATGGATGCACATACTGGACATAGTATGATATGCTGCTTCTTGCGCTCAGATCAACACACAACCTTCATAGCTTGAACACAAGCCCATGAATTAGAATAAAAATTCCCTAGAATCCTTTTGAGGGGAGATCTCATCCACATCCACAAATGAAGCATGCTGATTAGGCCTGGTGGGGCAATCCTTTGCAAGGTGACCAAACATATCACAACGAAAACATTGGACTTTAGAGAGGTCCCACTTCTTGAATGTGGGAGCACCATCAACTCCTTTATCTCTATTCCTTTTGAAATATCCTTTCTTTCCATCTTTCCCTTTCTTCTTCGAGGATTGAGTGGAAAGAACATGAATGTCTTCATTTGTAGAGCTACGACCAATACCTCTCACAACCAACCTAGACTCCTCTTGAATACAGTCTGCCCTCAAACAATCAAACTTGGGAAGTTTTGATCTCGCGTTGATTCCTTGAATATAAGACTCCCAAGATGAAGGAAGACCATTAAGGGAAAGCATGGTCAAATCCTTGACATCAACAAAATGACCAATAGTAGAGAGTTGATCTCTCAATTCAGAAATCTTCATGAAGTAAGCAATGATAGATTCTCCTTCTACCATCTTAACATGATGAAGTTATTGCTTCAGTGCAAGTGCCCGACTGGTGTTGTTGATTTTGTACATCTCCTCCAAGGTTTTGAACATATCTCTTTCCGTATTCAACTTGGAGACAATCAGAACAATATGATCCTTAATGGAATCAACTAACTTCTTCTTCACCTTGATATCTTTCTTCTTCCATTGAACTTTCTCTTCCTCATCTGAAGGCTCAAGAACTTTGCTCTCCACGAACTCTGCCAACTCATTTTCTTCCAAGGTGAGCATGATTCTGAACCTCCATGAAGTGAAATTTGATGCTCCCTCAAGCCTATCCTCAATCTTCAAACCGTTCACCATCTTGATGAAGAGATAGAATTAATCAACGATGAGAAAGAGGAAGGAGAGTATCGCTATGATGCACAATTTGATCTAGATCTTCTTCACACCCGCTCTGATACCATGTTAATTTTAATATAAAATTAAGTTCACATAAATTAATTCAAAAAATAATCACACAACACAACAAATACCCTGGGAAAACCCTCCTCCCGAGGGAGAAAAACCCAACAACAATATATCACTTATATATTGAGTCTCAAAACAAAGTCTCATTTACAATGAAGGCCAATAAGAGGGCCAAGAGATAACACCACAATCTGATGCAATTACAGAATTACAGTGATGCAATCTGCTAACAAAAGACTCAGCCTCCTACAGATCTCAATCTGCTCTTGAAACAATTCGCACTTGAATGAAGGATGGAAAATGAACTTGCTTGATGCACCACAAACATATGCAAACATAGTAACAATGTAATACAATCTGCTGATAATATATTCAACCTTCTACAAAAACTTGATTTGTTCTTCTACATAATTCGCACTATCTATGATGACTTATGATGAACAACAATGGATGATAGAATGAATGAACCTCATCGAATATATATACAAGTGTGGAGGGAGAGACACATCCTTTGAAAACATCAAGTCGACCTCCAAACAAGAGAGATGACCCTTAGATAATCGCGTCCCATCATGAGGTCGGCCTCAAATAACAATAACTAATGAATTCACATTCATAAAGCATATAATGTCGGCCCTTTTTAGAGATCGCTTCTTTTCTTAATAATCATGCCTCTTCACATTGATGTCTCTATAAATTAAATAGCCTTAGGCTATGATTTAATTTATCATCATGAGTAAAGGAGATCGGCTAGAAGAATATGACCGACGCTGCCATTAACATCAACAATTATGAGTCTTTATATATTTCATTAACTGACTATTGGCATAATCAGAATTTGTGCTTGGTTTATGTAACATGCAAACCTATATGTTCAAATATGATAGTGTCCATGGCTAGTGGAAGAAACATGAAATGAAGGTCAAGGATGAAAAAAATTTACTTTTTGGTGAGACACACATAGTTGTATTTGGTTGCAGGTAAGTCATTTTTAATTCTTGTAAGTTAAGACCATAAGGTATTTGTAGTTGTTATCAATGAACATATTTGTGTTAGTTTTAACTTTTGTTTTCATCTCTTCACATTCTTATTGTGAATTAAAATTTTCATTGATTGTGGAAATTTTTATATTATAATAATCTTGCTGATTATTTGTTTTCTCATATTGTTGCAGTGTGAAAATCTTGCTGAATCAGAATAATTTATCTTACTAGGGGCCATGTTTTCTCATATTGTTGCAGTGTGAAAATCTCGTTGAATCCAACTCTAATATTTGTTTTCTCATATTGTTGCATTGTGAAAATCAGAACATACTCAAAGGTTCTTAACAACTCTAATAGTTGTACCAATGGCCATGTTTAACAAACCAAATGCAATTGCTAACTTTTCACTATGGTGGCAGATAAATGATTCTTTTTTCTTCTATTCCACAACATTAAGTAAAAGTCTTGAATTTGGAAATACCTTGCTACCTTCATTTTCCAAGCCAATTTCTCCAATTTTGCATAGCTCTCCCATGCTTGCGGATGTGATTTGTCTCCTACAGTTTTTTAATTGATTTATCTTTCTATTGTGTTTGGACTTACTTTTGTAAACTTGCCATAGACAATGCACTTTTATTCCTTCTGAATTGAGACTAATAGTAATTTTGTTGGTTGTATTGAGGCACAACTTTATTCATGGCAGAAAAGGCAACACCCTATTGCTCATATCAGATGACACGTTGCATATAAAGGAGGAAAGATTATAGGGTTATTGTTGATTGCATTGAAGGAGAGAGCTTTATATATGGGACACGATCAACACTCTCCTTCTTGGATTCTACACATTACAACTTGTTGCAAGAAGATTGCCCATGTTGTAGAAGTTTTAAGAGATGAAAGGGGCATGTGCTCACATTGAAGGGCTCCAAGCATGCGTTTCCATCATTGCAGAAGTTTTTTGGGGAAGTTTCTTTCTTGTCATTTCTGTGCATTGTAACTCAGATTTCCAGTCTTGTGACTGAAAATAAAAATTGTAATACTCTATTTCTAAGCATTTTTCAAGCAAGATAGATATTTCAGACTTGTGCAAGTTGTAAGAACACCTTTCTTTTAATAAAGTTCAATGATTTTTCCTTCTTAGTGGCTATCTTATTGTGTGCAATTGATGATTGATGTGTATTTATGTGTTTTATGTTTAAATCCTCAAATATCAGTCAATTAAAATTACTAAATATACTACTAATTGATGTCAATTAATAATTAAATTGACTAAATATAATACCAATTGACAAAAATTAGTGAACAATGAATAAATATGACTAAATATATGACCAGTGAAATTAGTGAATAAAAATGAATAAATATACTATCAAATTGATCAAAATGATGATTAAAATTAATGACTAAATACACTACCAATGGACATAAATCAATGAATAAAAATGACTAAGTGACCAGTTAACAACAATCAATGATAAGCACCTGGTTCATAATAATCAAATAATGGCGAGTGCGAGTCCAGGCAGGAATAAGAGGATTTTGAATTCTTTTGTGTTTGTCGTAGATGAGGATGATTCTGATGATGGAAAGGAGGATTCTGATGACGATGCTACTCCTTTGGACCTGTCGCTTCCCTGTTGCTTCTATGCATGGGTGGTGGGATTTGTCTCAGGTCTTGCTGCCGTTTTGCCTCTCCTTAGGCCTTTTCTTGTCTTTGGAGGGGTGTTGTCTTGTTGCACTATTGGCTTTGGGCCTGGTGAGTGTATGTTGCTTTGGTCTTTGTTTGGGTGGTTGTCCCTAAGGTAGTGACTTCTTCTCTGGCTAGGCTCTATTTTGTTCAGGGGATTCCTTTTACTTGTGAGTGCTTGTGCTTGGTATTTCTCCTTTGTTGGGTGGGGGTGTCCCTTTTTTGTGCTGCAACCCCTCTTTTTTGTCCTCCATTGTGGTGGGGACATTGGCAAAGTGGTGGTATATAGTCTTCTGGAACTCTTCTCTTCTATTTTGGAGTCAAGTGGCTTACTTTTCTCTCTCAGGCTGGACCTTTTCCCTCCGGTGCTTGTGCCTGGCTGGTGGTGCCCTGTTTCTATGATTCCCTCTTGTAGATCCTCCTTCCCTTTTTGTTGGGGGTGTTTGGTTTCTATTAGAAATATCCTTTGGTGGTCATGGTGTCCCAACCCTGTTTGGTTGTGGATCGTTGAATCATATTTGCTCCGCTTTGTGGGCTCCATTGATTCTATGGTTGATCTATTTTCGGTCTCAGGTATGACTATTTCAAAATACTATTGTAAATCTCTTTATCCTCTTTCCTTTTTACCTTTGAAGCTTGGGATCTATTGGAGGAGTCTTTTCTCTTTGAAGTTTTTGCCATCAAGAATGGTTTTCTCAAGGAAGATACTCTTTGTAGTGGTTGTGTACCTTTATTTGCTTCTCTACTTCTTGAGGTTTGGGGTGTTGAGAGTTTTTGGACTCATATTGGAGTTGTCCTTGAAGTTTATTTGGAGTGGTAGACCTTTTTTGGATTTCTGATTCAATTTGTGGATGGAGTTGTGTTGAGTGCTAAGGGTGTTGTGGATCCCCTAATTTTGCACATCATGGTAATATTGGGGCTTTATTCAAAGTCCATCTTGATGGTTCTGTTGTTATTGAGGTGTGCTTTCCCTTTGGAGGGTGCTTTAGCTCAAGATTTTTGCTGGTTGAGCTGCTTCATATTGCTTTCTTTTGGTACTTGATGCTCATGTTTCCATGGGATGAGATGGGTTTTCATTCTACCAGAGTGTCGACTTCCTATTGGGTGCTACATTTGGGGTCTCCTATGGAGGTGGAGATAGCTCCTACTAAGGTGGATTCCTCTCCTATTAAGGTGGAAATAGTTGCTGTAGTTGCAGTGGGTTGTCCCCTTTCTTTCTGTTGGTTTCTTTTGAGGTGGAGCATGTTTGGGCAGGAGATTGTTGGCTCTCATAGTTTTTTTTCTCATTTCATCCTCTCCTATAAAGGGGAGCTCTCTTTTATTGAGGAAGAGATTGAGTTGGTGCGTTGGGAAGTGTGGTGCTTCAAGTTGGATGTTGTTCCTTTGAGTTTTGTTGTGCTTGCAGACTCCCTTTCTGTAATGGATAAGAGTTTTTACTAGAGCTATGGTTTTAAAGGTGTTGTTGTTTGGAAGGGGATACTTTATGGAGGTGTTGATGGTGTTTTCTGCATAGCAAAAACTCAAACATAATATAATATCCTATCTCTCTTGAAAGGTGAATCTCTATTAGCATGCCTCAAGAGATAACCCCAAGGTCTCTAATGTCAGGTCTTGAAAATGCAACAAAACAACTTAGTGATAAATGTGAAAATGCTGGTAATCACAAGGGTCCTTACAAACAAAGTGCTGAAGCTTTAATATTCATCAAATATGGAAACAAGGGTGATGCTTTGTGGATCTTACTCTAACGATGATTAAAAGAAATAGAAAAAGATAAGGTTTTGAGAGAGAATTATCTGATTTAAAACCTAAGATCAATTATGTAGATAATAGAGTGTTCAATATGGACCAATCTTCCCAAAAAACCAATCTTTGCTTAACCAAGATTGAATCAACATCACAAAGACAATGCAATCTCCAAAGGAATCGAATGCTTTTCAGATTGAAAATATTCAAACATTCATCCAAACATTCACAATTGAACTTTAAGTGCAAAATATATTAGGCCCAGGATAACTTTACACAACAATCCACAATCAATATATCACTAGAAGTATGGACTTGAAGATTCCTCAACACCTCAAACACTTTATCATAAACATAAATGAACTACAACTAGTTCTAAGATTAATCATAAAACAACTTACTTAAAATGAAATAGACAAGTGTCACAAGAACCATGCACAAATGAATAACACATAGAAGAACACCAACGATCAATGTCTTCACTTGCATTAACTCCACCAAAATTTGCAACAATTCAAGTTCCTCAACATGTAACAACTCAATAACTATTAATTATTTACTTTCCCACTATCCACTATTAGCTATCAACCTTACAAATGAGGAGGATACCTCCATTTATAGCAATCTCAAGTTAGGTCGGCCCAAATTAGTGTTTACAATTAGGTCGGCCATATAGGTCAGCCATGACACCTTTTAAAATTTCCCTAATTTAAATTTACAATAAAATACTACGAGGTCGGCCCCCAAAGTCAATTATAAGATTAAATAAATTTTGGGCACAAATTTCAAGGAGCAGCCGACTTGTATCTTTGCCTAGCTTGATGTAGATGACACAATTTTCAAGCTTTTCCAGCTTGGTCATCCCATTTATCCTTTTCTTCTTCCTTTCTTCTAGAAATTTCTTTAACCTTTTCAAGCACTAAGTCCAAATCGGCTTGAGTTGGGATGGAGATTAAATTAATCCTGGATTTAATTGAATTTAGTTCTTTTTCATGTTTAACTAAGTTTTTCTCTCAATCACAATAAAGACCCTGATATCTATCCAAGTTGGATATGTAAATTGCAGCATCTTCCGGTTGGTCTTTCACTATTGGACCATTGTCTCTAGGTGAATAGATCTCATGCCACCACTTTTGTAGCTATCTAACATTCAAGTTCTTCTTCCCAGGTTTCTTCCTTCCAGTAACAATCTCTAAGAAAGCAATCCAAGCTGTATACCTTGGAATTCCTACTGCTCTAAGAGTGTAAAACAACTAAGAAACATGAATAACAAAATACCAAGGACACCTCAAGATTAGCCAAAAGAGTGGTTCAACGAAAAGAATGCAAATAAGATAAAACACAAACACTTTTACCTCCCTTGTTGTTGATACCTCTTTGATTGGCCCTTGTTTGGATTGGTTGTGTGCTCCTTAGATGATTGTTTGAATGACTATATGCAAATTCAATATGCAAGATGATGAACAAAGATGGTTGAATGATTGAAAAAGTCTTGAGGATTCAAATGGACAGCATGTAGTTATCAAAATGCAAAGTGTTGGAAAAGGAAAATGGGCAGCATGTAGTTGCACAAATCAAAAGTGTCCTAAAAATGCCCTTGAGGAGGGGGTATTTATAGAGGAACTTGAATTCTCTAGAGAATTCAAGGGTCAAGATTGATCCAACAAGGTCAAGATGAAGGGCTATGGTGGGTTGAGAACCCACAAGCCCTCACATCTTGACATGTGGAGGGTGAAGTGGACAAGGGCATGTGAGGTGGAGATGAGTTGTCAAAAAGGTACATGAGGTGGAAAGGACATGCACCTTGGGGGATGAGAGGATTTCCACAAAAAGGGATTTCTTGTCCCCAAGTGGGAGTGAAAGGGACTTTTGAGGAATTTTAGAATTCCTCAAAAATCTACATGGGAAA
>VDFB02210086.1:0-15425 GCA_007258455.2 Sequoia sempervirens
CATTATGCTTAAAAAATCCTCATCTAAGCCTATGGGACTATGTTGGGCCCCTCTACAATAACCTCTCTCAGTTTTTTCTATTTTAGAGGTGTTTTCCCGTGGTGGCAACTTTTCATTTGGGGAAAAAATTGTCAAATGCAAGCAGTGTAAAGTTGCAAAGTGGTGCAAATTTTGTTTTGCAATTCGTGTGACCAAAAAAATTATTCCAATGCATTCAAATGGGTACCTGAACACTAGACATAGTCCTATTTCACACCCAAACACGTTAAATTGCTTCGAGCTACGTTCAACCAACATAATCCCTTAACAGTCCAAAGTGTAAAATGGCTGCAATATTCAATGGGATGTTACTCAGATACCATGACACTTAGAAACTTATCTTCTATGCCTATGGGATCATGTTACGCCCCTCTACAATAACCTCTCTCAGTTTTTGTTATATCTGAGGCATTTTCTTGTGGTGGCGACTTTTCACTTGGGAAAAAAGTTGTCAAATACAAGCAGTGTAAAGTTGCAAAATGGTGCAACTTTCATTTTGAAGCTCCTATGACCAAATAAAATGTTCAAATGCGTTTGGATATGTATGTTTACGCTAGGCATGGTTCTCTTTTGTACCCAAAAATGCTTAATCACTACGAGCTATGTTCAACTGGTTGAATCCCTTAAGAGTCTGAACTACAATTGTTGTCACTGAATAATGCACCCTTGCTAACATGCAAAACTCAACCTACTAGTGAAACATTGGATCCAGATATTCAATATCCATGATGTATCATTTTTTCGTGCTTTAGAGTTATAAAACATGATGTGGCCATAGTTATAGGACCATGTTTCCCAATGATTTGTCATTTTATTTCACACATAGAAAATGGAAGGAGGTTTTTTTAACTTATTTAAATGATGAATATGTGAGAAATGTGATAACTGCACATGGGGAAATCAAGCTTATATTGTTTTTCATACACATCTAATATCTTCATAATATCATTAAAAATGACCTGTGCATTGATTTCATTTAATGAGATGTCAAGTGTTGTGATATTAGTAGATGCAAATAAATTTTGTTGGTTGGATCAACAACTATCATGTATTTTGATGCATGTTCATACAAGTTCACAGAGGTATATATATATGCTCGTGAGGTTTGAAACATCCCCTTGTTCTATAGATGCAAATACAATGATTGCTAAGCTTTAGAATCAAAACCATTAGTTGTTGGATGCCAACATCAACCATGAATTAAAAACAATACATTTTGCTATGATATTTTTTTATGGGAAGGAGATCTTATAGTTCATTTGAAACCTTTGGGTGTTAAAATCCTTGCCACTAGACAACAATAGAACTCAAGAAACATGAAGCATACATGTAAATACATGAAGTATACACATGAATCATAAAGAATACATGTGAAAACATGAATTATACATTGGAAGCATGAAGCATACACATGAATACACACAATATACGTGAAGTATACATGTGAATAAGTGAAGCACAAGTAATTGAAGCATTACAAAGGATACAAACCACCAGGAATGGAGCTTATTTACATAATACACATTAGATGGAGCTTATTGAGAAATCAACAATAATTATTTAAGAATTAGATGTAAACAAAACCCATGCCTACAACATTCAAGCATACAATTTACACAATACGCATGATAACATCATTCAAGAATGAAAGTAGCCAAATAATATTTTCTTTAATCAAAAATCTGTAAGGCTATACAATGATATATATTAGTAAAATTCTATACAATATATCAAAAAAATCCATACAGACTTAGTACAAAAGAGCCATATGGACATAAAATGTCACATATATATCGATAGTACAAAACATATGTTCCAAAATGCCACATAGGAATACAACAAACAACCCTAATACATAGTCATTCCCTCTAGGGGAAGGAAAAAGATCTTGTGTTGCCTTCGGTTGGATGGAGTGCCTGTTGGTTCTCTTGTCTTTTGAACATGCTCACTAGACCTCCTCTCTAGACTACTCTGGAGCTACAACTTATACAATAAAATGTATAGATGTTAATACATATAAATTGAATTATGGAATAACATATAACAAAATATAGTCACTTACCACATACAAATAGTCATCATGCACATCTACACTATTACTACATCCACGATCTAGAGTGACAACTACCTGTAGAAACCATCAAGATATAAATTAAAGTACATACAAGTGTCATGGAAATTTTCAATAATAGACCATAAAAGAGCAAATATAATGTCAAATCGACTAATCTGTTGCCTACCTCTCTCAAAGGATCAGAATTGGCTATTGCTGCAGCAAATCCATGGTCCATTGTGCCACCAACATCGCTAGGGATGTCTGATGTCAACAACTAAAAATGAAACCAAATTTCTAATAGTCATATAAAGAAGTTCAGGTAGTCCCTTTATAACTATCATAAATGAGAAAAAAAATGAAAATGAAAAGAGCAACAATATGACTATCATAAATGAGCAGGAATTAAAAATGTAAAAGTGCAACAACTTCATAGATAAAAATGCAGAAAATTCATGCATCATGAGTGTAGAAAATTTTGAAGGAGGCTAGTCAAGAATGGTGATACTGACAACAAAATTCAATACAAGGTAAAGGTCAATGACAATTGAAAGAAATTGAAACACAATGTTAAGAAAAATTTGGGAAGTGATGTCAGTCTATGCAACAATACAATCCCTATTGGTGGTATTGACCTTGCATGAAAGAGTAAATGGTTGGCCTCAATTGAGACTACAGTATAGTTCTTATAGATCACAAAATGGTGAAAGTACTAAGTCCACTGGGATAGTCCAAACTCTTGCAAATTCCAAAGTTAAGTGCTCATTGAGATTCAAATTGCATATGCTGATGAAGTAATGTTAATGAGGGCATGCTGTCAACATAGTGATAATGCCACAATGAAGTTCACATGAATGAATTGATAATTACTATGTTACTAACAACTTTCAACGGGATAATGGAACATATGATGAATTAGGACATGTCTAGGGTTTTACTATAGCACGTGAAGTTGGTTGTTGAGGTGTGCAACATTAATGGAGAAGACAACTTTGGTCGATAATGAGTGGAAGGAAAGATTTCTTGTAACGATACATGTGTATAGGATAAAATTTGGATGGAGATGCTATAGAATAGAAGGGATAAAGAGACAAGGCCAAGAGGGGATAATGGAACATATGGTGAAATAATAGAGGGTACAATGGGATGGGAGTCAAATGCAATAATGGAACATAGAATGGACTAGTAGATATTAGTGGGATGGTCTAAGAGTGGATTGTAGAATGTAGGGTGAACTATTAGAGGTTAATGCGATAGGATTAGTAGGGAATAAAGGAATATAGGGTGAATCAGGGGAAGATAATGGGAAGAGACCAAGAGGGGATAATGGAACATACAGTGAAATAAGAGAGGGTAATGGGATGGGAATAGAAGGGGTTTGCAGACACTGAAAATTGGTCTAGGCCTACGACTTTTCTTTGTAATTAGTATCTTCATCATAATTAAATAATTTTAATTATTTGATTACTTTCTAAAAGTCATTTGTCCTCTATTAATTAAATAACTTTAATTATTTAATTAATTCATTGTTTAACTTTATTCAATCTTGATTAATTAAATAAATATTATTTATTTAATTACGTCACTAATTAAGTTATCCTCTTTCTAAAATTAAATAAATTCTTATTTAATTTACTCTCATCACATTTACGACTATAATTAAATAATCACTTAAAATTTTTTAATTATTCTTTTAAACCTTTTCTCCATTCAATTAAATAAATCTCTATTTATTTAATTTAATGCTCAAATTTTGAATGTTGAATTAAATTATCATTTAATTCATAAAAAGAATTATTCCTAGCATATTCTTCTGTGATTGGATGGTCACTTAGTTATCTAATTAGTCACTTACCACTTAAGTCGAGATTTAATTAAATCAGTTAGTCATCTCCTGATTTAATATCTGATTGTCTCCCACGAATAGACTCTCTGTCTTAATTAGTCAGTTATCTAGTTTTATTCTTCTGCATGCAAACTTTTATTAATTAAATAACTTTATTTATTTAATTAATTCATTTGTGCATTCGAACAGATCATTTCCTCTATGCTAATCTTTATCCTTTACATGTAATAATTATTCTTCTAAGTTTCAAACAGTTTCAACTAAAGACTAAATTATTATTTAATCTTAATCTCCACCTTTTATGTTTTATCACTCATGTTATTGTTACCAATTTTTTGCCACAACTCGATTGGTGGAGTTGGCTGAACATTATTATATCTTAAGGTGAAATTGCATATTATGTTTGAGTGTTGTTTGCATCATGTTAAGTGTTCGTCAAGTGACAGTTGTGCACTTAGAAGAAGAATCAAGATTTTACAGGTGCCATTCAATGTTCCAAAATTAAATGAAGTACAAAATTGAGCATATAAACAATAGATCATTTTACAATTCTTTCATTTATTTCATGGAATAATTCATATTTACATAGCTTCATTGGATTGCAAGAATCCAAATGATATTACAATATTGCATTGGAGTGCATTTTATTTTAGAAATGAAAAGCATAAGATGAAATAAAAAATCCACACAAGTCGTGGATGTGACTGTCATAGTGCATAACTAATAGCACACTACACTATGGAAGATGGAAAAAAGAAAACACATAAGTAATGACATAATCATCATTGCCTGATTATCAATGGTTGACGTTGAATGGTGCACCTTTGTCTTCTCAAGCTCCGTTGACCTGTAAGAGAAAAGAGGGGGATGTCAGTGGCTCCGATTATGAAGATACCTACATGAATCACCAACAATAATATAGCCTACTATCAATCATACACTGAAACAATCAGGAAAAGTACAAAAGAAATAAGCTGAAAGAGAAACATCAGTATGATTGTCATATCTTATTTTTATGCTAACATTGTTTGTTTCCTTGTGCAGGTATAGGGAAAATCATGAAGCTGATCATTATTTGAAGACCAAGCATGTGGAAAAAAATGGGCTCCCACAAGGGTAGAGCTCGACATGCTGCCCTAATCATTACAAGTGGGATGATAAGAGATCGTATCATCATATTCATCAAGGAAAGAAATGATATACAACTGAAAGAGTTAAGCATAGTTATCTATCGAGCTATTAAACCAACTGTGCATTCATAACAATCAGGTTAATGCTTTCTGAAAGCTACAGGTGAACAGTGAGTTTAATTCACTCAATCACTTTATTGAGTACCATTATATCAAACATTACTGAATGGTTCACATTCTTAAGCTACAGTGTTATTTGTTTATCGTGATCAAATGTCATGCAAGGTTCAGTTCGTTAGTGTTCTTTCTCATAGCCAAGGATAGTGAACATGCATACATTATGCCTTAATGAAGAATTTTGTTTCAACTTTCATCCCAGAGGAGAGTAATATCATGAAATAGTTTATTAAGTGGAGCATAAAAATGCATGAAGAGTGCCAGACTTAAGCAGTACAGTCATTCATGTGGTGTTACAATCAAGACTCAATCTGGTGGCTGATAGTGAAATGTAATGACCCGAGGTACACTGTTTCTTAAAATTTGTTTCATCATTTATCATGTGTTCAGGTTGAGATATGGCAGGAGTTTCAGTTTCTACTAGAATGACAAACATCAATACAGTATATGAATCTGATGTATTAGGTAAAGGAAAGATACAACAGGGACAACCAGTTCACTTTAGTTGAAAGGCTGCTTCAAATAGAATTATGCATCATTGCCGGACAGAAGGCAACAATTAAGGTACAATGTTCATTCAAGAATATCTTTAAAGAGTTACAAGTATCAAGCAAAATAGACATGAACAGATTTGGAAAAGATTCAGGTATACGAGATTCATTTCCAAAATAAACAAGTTTACAAAAACATGAGAGTTTAAAACATGGCATGTCAATGATACCTGAAGTGTGAGCAAAAGGCGCAAGAGGAACCTTTAGAATGCAGATATGTGATAGTTTCAGGCAACGAGAAACCAAAGGAATATCAAGTTTTTCAATGCAATATAAACAAGATGTATGTATTCAAATGTAAGATGGGGTTAGAGAATCAAATATCATAGATAAAGTGACAACCAACACTACTAAGCTATTAAATCAGATCCAAAAAGAGAAAACAAATAATGGAGAGAATAAAAAATGCAAAACATAAATGAAAGCACTCCCCATTATGGTTGATTCTTTCTCTTGCTCTCCTTCTTGTTATGCAACTTTTCCCTCAGATTTGTTGAAACACTTGTGCAAAACTTGAAAATGGTAACAAGAAAGTTGGAGATAATTAGTTGTTAAGTTGAAAATGGAGAAGGAAGGTTGTTTTTATAGACAACCATTCGAATGGACGATTGAGATTAATCTTCTAGAAAGATTCCAAGATCAATGGATGATAATGCATGAGAGAGATGTTACGAAATGGATGGTTGAGATTAAGTTTCAGAAAAGATGCCAAGATCAACGGTCCAAAATTGATGCACCAAGAATATGCCATGCATGGAAAAGTTATGATGCCTGATAGCTATGATATGCATGCAAGACGTGCAGGCTATGACATAAATGAATGTTATGACAGGGGATTATGACATAGCATCTTTGACTAGGTGGAGGTGCATAAATAATTTATTTTAACTTATTTATTCAAAATGGAGGAAAATGACAAGTGGCAAATAAATAATTTATCCAAATAATTTATTTAGATAAAATGAAAAAAGGAGCATTTAATTAAATTAATCAATTTAATTAAATGGGGAGGTGGAAATTCGACCTAGATAATTAATTTGAATTATTTATCCAAAAGAGAGGAATGAAACACAATTAAATAATTAAAAATTATTTAATTAATAGAGGAATGCGGTCAAACCTAATTGAATAATTAAAGTTATTCAATTATCGAAGGACAACGACCAAGAAAAATGATGCTCGCGAACTTAGGACATTTTTTAGTGTCTACATTTTGCCCCTCTTTGAGACAATGCAGCTTGTCGCATTGTTTCAAAGAAAAAGATTGATCAACTGATACATGCCCCAAAGATATCTTGGTAAGGATTATGATAAGAATGATATGCCCCCTCGAGAGATTGATCAAACAGATTGTAAGAAGATTAATCTCTCGATAGATGTCTAGAAAGTGATTAGATACTTGATATTGCACAAGTGATAAAGCAGTGATGTACATTTTGATGAAAATGCAAAGTTGATGGGCGTAACTGAACAAATGATGGAAATGATCAATATAGCCAAGTTGATGAGTTGATGAAGCTAATTGAGCTAATTAAGTTGATTGAGAATTATTCTTACGTAAGACAAGGTGCTGCAATGATGGATTGACTGATTGATTAAGGGGACATGAAATTTCAAGAAGCAGGTTGATTGATTTGAAATTTGAATCAAGAGACATATATCAGTGAGTTAAGCAATTGATTGATTTCTCTATGACAAGAAAGATGAAGAAAATGAAATGCAAGATGGAAGATAATGAAGGTGATGAAGCCTCTTGTACCATTTAAGTGCTTTTATCATCACCAGGCTTATTATGTCACAAATTAGTATAAGCGTCTAGATAACATGAAAATCTAGATGATCTAAATATTGTTTGAATTTTTATTTAGTAATGAAATATAAACATCTAGGGATAATAACCTTAGATGACCTGAATATTTATTGCATGGAAGACACTATTAGACAAAGAATGCTCTCATCCACATTAGACTCATAGGTCCTCGATGGTTTTAGAAAACCATGTCGTAAGACGAGTCATCCTGTGAATAAGAAACAATCCACAAACATCAAACAAATGAACATGCCCCATCCTTGCCTCTCTAGTCAAAGACATCTTGAAGAAGCTAAAAAACATGTCACCAAAGAGAAAATCATAAAATAAGCAAAGATCAACAAACAAATAGGGGTTTTGCTTTGATGTAGAATTGATTCTTGTTATAGTTTATGTGTTTGGTTGGATTTGAAAGGTAGGTCGATATATATGTTATAATGTTTTCTTGATTGTCAACACTTGCATGTTTTGATTTTGTTGAAGTTCAAAGCTGTGTGGTGATCTGAAAGTGTCACCATTTTTTGGAATTTTTTATTTTTTTGGGGATTTTTGGAATATTTGATTTTTTGGATTTCTTCCCAAGACATTTACTGATTTTTGGATATTTCAAGACATTTTATGATTTTTTTGATTTTTCAAGACATTTTATGATTTTTTAAGATTTTTTCAGGACATTTTATGATTTTTTTAGATTTTTTCAGGACATTTTATGATGGAAATAAATGAGCAGATAGACAAAGAGGGTAGTTTCTCTGATCGCGAGATGCTCAGTATCTTAACCCACAACTAAGGTTAAGGAGATGCGTGGACGGTTGACAGACGTGTGGCAAAAGGTCGGAATTCCTGAATGTCGGTGATCCATTCCATCAAGATCCATGTCCGGTTCCATGTTTTCTCCTCTTTCTTTTCTTCGTGTTCCTTCGTGTTCAGATTATCCGGGTCGGTCCAGATCCATTTCGGTGAATCCATTCTTCCTTCCATCAGATTAATAAGTTAGGCTTAAATTTACCCTTCTTTTCTCTGTCTTATTGAGTGCGAGGATTTTCACGAAGAACAAGATCCCCAACCTCAAATGTACGTGGTTTCACTTTTTGATTATAACTTCGACACATCCATTGCTGGTATGATCTAAGATGATTGAAAGTAGTTTGTCTTCGTTCATCCAACAGTTTCAACTCCTATAAATGGGAAACTCGATATTCTTCATCACTGATTTGATTGCGCAAAGAGACATGCAAAGAGGGAAAATCAACCTCGATGGGAAAGATGGGTTCAAATCCATAGACAAGGGCATATGGGGTAGCACCATTGGGAGTGCGAACACTCGTGTGATAATCCCATAGTGCAGGATTCAATTGAATATGCTGATCTTGACCAGCTTCATTGACTGTCTTTTTAAGAATTTTGAGAATGGTTTTATTAGAAGCCTCAGCCTGGCTGTTACCTTGAGGATAGTAAGGTGTGGAAAAATGATGTTGTATATGGAATTTCTCACAAAGTTCATGGACATCCTGATTTTTGAATGGACGACCATTATCTGTGATGATGGATAGAGGAACGCCATAACAACAGATGATGTAGTTCAGTAGGAAGGTGGCTATTTGTTTTCCAGTGATATGAGTGAGAGGAACAACTTCAATCCATTTTGTGAAATAGTCAGTGGCAACGAGAATGAAATTATGACCATTGGATGAAGGTGGATGGATCTTGCCCATGAGATCGAGTCCCCATTGATAAAAGGGACATGGTGGAGCAAGAGACTGCAATTCCTGTGTAGGAGCATGTATCAAGTCTGCATGTTTTTGACACTGCTTGCATTTTTTAACAAATGGATAGGCATCCTTTTCCACTGTAGGCCAATAATAACCCATATGCAAGATTTTCTTGGCTAAGGTAGGACCACTAGAATGTGCCCCACATATACCTTCATGTACTTCTTGTAAAGCAGTTTTGACCTCATCGTGCTCAAGACATCTAAGTAAAGTACCATCGAGACCTCGACCAGTGGTAAAGGGTATCAGCTAAGATCACATAGCAGGAAGCTTGATGGATAAAGGTTTTACAGGATTTATTAGATAGGTTTGATGGAAAGGTGTTATCTCGAAGATAGGTATAAATATCCCCATACCATTGGGAATTAGGACCAACAATGAGACAAATCATTTCAGATTGTGGTATATTGTAAGCAGGTTCCAAAAGAGGTTCCACTAGGAACTCACAGTAATTGGCATTACTTGGCATTTCTACAAGTGAACCAATTGTTGCCATTGCATCAATAGCTTTGATGTTATCTTAGGGAATCTGCTCAAAAGAGATTGATGTGAAATAGGCCTTGAAGTCATCCACCATTCTCTTGTAAGGCATCGATATTTCATCTTTTGTTTTATAGTCATCATTAACTTGTCTGATCACTAGCTGAGAGTCACCAAGAACATGCAACTCAAGGACCTTCCATTGCACAGTTATATGGAGCCCAGAAAGTAATGCCTCATATTCTACAATATTGTTGTTACATGGAAACTGTATCTTATAGGATTTAGGTATACAATCCCCTTGCAGAGTGACAAAGAGAATTCCAGTGCCAGAACCACCTTGTGTGAAGGAGCCATCAAAATATAAAGTCCATAGATGTGTGGATTCCATGTTGAAGATTAATTCATTAGGAAACTCTGAAATAAGAGGATGATCATCTATCATAGGAGCATTGGCGAGTTGATCTATGATAGCTTGTCCTTTGATTTCTTTTCTTTCTATGTACTCAATATCAAACTCACTAAGAATCATCACCCATTTAGCTAATCGTCCTGTGAGTGTTACTTTGTTAAAGGGGTACTTAAGAGGATCAATTTTTGCAATGAGCTTTGTTTGGTGTGTAAGCATGTAATGTCTCAGCTTCTGTGATGCAAAAACTATAGCAAGGCATGCTCTTTCAATAGGACTATAATTGAGCTCATATCCCACTAGAGTACGACTGATGTAATAGATTGCACGTTCCTTTCCTTCAGAGTCATGTTGTGCCAAAAGTACCCCCAGTGTTGTGGTGGTCATGGATATATATAGAAGTAAAGGCTTGTCATTTATAGGAGGTACTAATACTGGTGGTGTCATCAAATATTCTTTGATTTTCTAAAAAGCTTGTTCACACTTGTCGTCCCATCTAAATGAAACATTCTTGTGTAACAGATGTTGAAAGGGTTGAAATTTATCTACAAGTTGTGCTATAAAACAACGGATAGACTGAAGTTTTCCTTGTAATGATCTCAACTGTTTGATATTCTTAGGTGGAGGCATTTCAAGTATAGCCTTTATTTTTGTAGGATCAGCTTCAATTCCTTTAGATGATACAATGTATCCAAGGAGTTTACCAGAAGTTACCCCAAAGGCACATTTCTTTGGATTGTTCTAATCTTGTGAAAATTTTATCCATGATCTTTAGATGTCCCTCTCTGGTGTAGGATTTTCCCAACAAATCATCTACATAGTCTTCCAAATAGTTACGCATCATGTCATGAAAGATAGTGGTCATTGCACGTTGGTAGGTAGCTCCGGTGTTCTTCAACCCAAAGGGCATGACAATCCAACAAAAGGTTCCCCAAGGAAAAGTGAATGTTGTCTTAATTTGATCTTCAGGAGAAATTTTAATATGATTGTAGCCTGAGAAACCGTCCATGAGGGATAACATTTTGTGCCCTGCTATCAAGTCCACTATCATGTCAATGTTTGGAAGTGGGAAGTCATCCTTAGGAAAGACTTTGTTTAAATCTCTAAAATCTATGCAAGCTTGGATGCCCCCATCAGGCTTTGAAACTGGTACTAAATTTGAAATCCAATCAGCATAGTCAACGGGTCTGATAAATCCCACATCTAGTAACTTTTGTAATTCAGCTTTAACCAATAGAGCAATGTGTGGGTGCATTTTTCTCAACTTTTGTTTTACAGGTTTTGCCCCCGATGGCAAAGACAAGTGATGCATTACTAGATCTAGATCAAGTCCTCGCATATCTGCATAGGACCATGCAAAGTTAACTTGTCTTTCCTTGTAGAACTGCATATGCTCTATTCTCTCTTCAAGTGTTAATGATTCTGGTAAATAAATTATCTTTGGTTTTTCTTTTGTGCCCACATTTGTTGGTACTATCTTCTCCACCAACATAGATGATTTTTCATGATATACTGCTACGGGAAGTGTGTCAAGCCCTCCATCCTCAAGCACCTGAGAGAGGTTTTCACCCTTGGATACATCCTTTATTTTTACTTTTGTCAGGTCTAATAGTGCCACAGAGCAATTTTCACTAGAAGACCTATTTATATTTTCAATAATTTTGCGACTGAAAGGCTTGGCACTCCCCCCAAAATAAGCCGCACTATTGAGTTCTATGATGAATCTTGCTTTATGATCCTCAAGAGGTGTTTCTTCTCGTGCTCCTAGAAATTTTATGATTGCCTCATCATTTTCAAATACATCCAGTTGTGGTGGTCCCTTCTGATTGAAATCAATGAGTTCAGGGTGAACCAAGGGTAAAGAATCATGACTCAAGTCAAGATTTTGAATGGATTCAAGGGTACAAATATTATTATCGGGTTTAGGGGTAGGGACACTATCATAGTCATAAATGTCAATGAATTCATTGATGGAACTTTCCTCATTTGTTTGTGTAGCATTAGAGGACTCTACTTCCTTACTTGAAGCACACGCGATACTCAAGGTCTTATTTTTCTGCACATCATATCGTAAAACATGGACTTTTTGCGTATGAGTAGGTTGGATTGGTTCCAAGATACCCTGTTTCTATAAGCCAAGAGTACTTTTACCATCATATCCCATTTGTTTCATAATATCAAATCCTTTACCATATTGTTCAATAGGTATCTTTATTTCAGTCTATTCTTTTTTTGTATCTTCATCTTTGTATAACCATTTTAGGAGACCAGCTTCTTCTGTTTCATTATAAAGGGCTCCCCATTTTTTGAAAGTAGTTGATTTACAAATCACTGTAGTATTTGCATCTGATGTGGTCTTAGTCATTTGTTGTTTACCATAGGTGTGGGGAGATAAAGGTAGTTTTCCAATGCAAAGAGCATGATTCAAGGTATATTCTCCCACTCCTTGTTCTTTTACCTGTATTTTGATCTCGGCTGCATTGGATTTTGAGGAAGATGCTTTTAAGGACTCAGGATCAACATATGCTTGGGAAGGAAATGCTTCACGATTGCTTGGGATTGTGATTTCAGTTTTAGGGCTTAGATTATGGCAATACATGAAAGGGTTTGGATCTCCTTGTATTGTGATTTCAACACCATTGTGGGGGAATTTAATGCATTGGTGGTATGTAGAAGGTACTGCTTGCATTGTATGAATCCAAGGTCTTCTGAGGAGGATATTATAGGTCAGTGGGAGATCAAGGACTTGGCAAACCACATCCTTTACCACAGGGCCGATTCTAATTGGTAGAGTAACCGATCCTTTAGATGAGCATTCCTCTTCATCATATGCCTTTATGGTAATCTTTTTACTTGGATCAACTGCATTTTTAGAGAACCCTAATTTTGTGATCAATTCTTGAGTACAAATATTAAGGCCTGCTCCTCCGTCTATCAAAACTCGCTTGATCTTAACATTATGGATGAGGACATCAATGTGTAAAGCTGCGTTATGTGGTTGTCGAAGGGATGAATCATCATTTTTAGTAAAAGTGAGAGAATGAGGAGAGGTGATGTGTCCCACCATAGCTTGGAATTGATCTACATGTAGGTCTATAGGCACTGTAGCAGCAACAAGTGCTTTATCTAAGATAGCTTTATGCTCAGGAGATAGGCGTAGTAGCTCGAGTATAGAAATTTGTGCGGGTGTTTTTCCTAAGTGCTCTATGAGGTTGTATTGTGAAACGGGTGTAGTAGGTTTTGCATTAGGACCTTTAAGGGTAACAGTGCCTTTGTGGGTAGTAACCTTGCAATCAGGTTCTTTTCCTTTTATGATGAAAGTGTTGACATGATTATCAACCTCACTAATGTTATGTATGGTATAATCATACTTAGCAGTAGTATAGTTTACACCATCACTAGATTCAAGAGCCTTTCCTTTATCCTTGTCATGCTTAGGGAAAGGGTTTTTAAACACCTCGCGATCAGAGTTACCAGAAGGAGTGTGTCCGTCAACTGCTATCTTACCGTTATCAATAAGGTCTTGTATTAAATGTCGAAGTTTATTGCAGCTATTTGTCTTATGTCCTTTGTGTCTATGATAGTCACAAAAGTGATCTTCATTCCACCATGGGGGTTTGACTTGTGGATTGTATTCCTTGATTTCGGGTAATGTTATAATATTGGTTTCAAGAAGTTCTTATTCTTGCTTAAAAAGGGTCTTGTTGTTTGAATTTAATTTTTTTTGATCTTTGTCATTATCAAGTTTAATAGTTCCATCATCGATGAGGGTTTTTTCAATTTGAAATCCCATTTCTATGGCTTCATCAAAGGAATCCAAGCATTTGAGGTGAAGTTCTCTTCTGATTTCTTTGTTCAAATTTTGAAAAAAGAGGTCAACCAATTCTTGATCAGGAATGGAATAATGCAATCATTTTGTTAAATGTCTCCATCTTTGTAAACATGACACAAAAGATTCACCTTGTTTTTGTTTGGTGTTGAAAAGGTTTGTCATGGTCACTTTAAGGTCACAATTGAAACTATAATTGGAGAAAAATTTATCAGCCAATTCTTGGAAAGATTTGATGGTCGAGGGTAATCATGAAAACCATTCCATATCCTCTCATCCTAGACTATGAGAGAATAATCTCATAAGGTATGTTTCATTAACTACAAATTCCATGGTAGTGGCACAAAATTGTCTTAAGGGTGGGTGCATGAAGATGGTCACACTTTTGGCCAAAAAATATTTTTGGAAAGAGATAATGCAAGTGTGTTATAGCTGCGGCTCGTGTTATGTTGTTTTAAAAGCAAAAAAAAAGTTAAAACTATCATTTTCTATTTACTGTTTCTCAGCTCTTCCCGCAGCCAAAAACCCTCACTTTCGCGCTCGTGTTCTAGGAGGAAGGATTTCTACAAATTTTATCAACAACAGTTGGATTTTCTTTGCAAATATGGTGCCACGATGACAAAGAGGTGCGGGAGGTAAGTATTGTCTACTATTTGTTTTGAATTTCTTAGTTTGAAATTGATTTTGTTTGTTTTAGGTTAGATTTGTTTGTTTTTTTTAAATTTGTAAGAAATCCTACAAATCCTCAACAAGAAGAGGAGGCAATTCCTCAACAAAATCAACCTCAAAAACAAAATCAACCTCCCCCACCAATCACTCAATACCCTCTTGGCACTCAAGAAAATTTGAGGAGTGAAATTGACAACAATAGAAAACAACTTGAGGATCTTATCAGTAGGTTGAGTGATCCAAATGCTTCAACCACAGAAAGAATGACACTAGAAAATTCATTGAAAGAGATGTTAAAAAATGTAGATGCAATTACCCAACAAATATTTGGATGGCAAGATAGGAGGCAGGCAGCCAGGGCATATTATGTAGACAAATTATCATATAAACAAGTAAAAGATTTAAAAATTACTAAAGGTGATTTGTGCTCTCTATTCACTGACCCTAAAACAAATCAAAATCTTACCCTCAATGCAAAGAGGTTTCCTATTCATTGGTGCTACCACCAAGAGATTATGAACCATTTTTATGATAGATGGTATTTGGTCTTTGATTACTCACCGTGCAATGGTGTGAATTCCCCGGTATTTTCTTAGCAAACTATCACGGTGAGTTTGTGACCAGACAAATCCCAAATTATTTTTGATATGAGGGAGTTCC